>ML272065.1:607-33520 GCA_005239495.1 Nicotiana undulata | reverse complement strand
TGCCATTGTTTATTTTTCTGACATTTATATTGTTTCGTTGTTGATTATGTTGGATTTGTTTCTTCTGATCACTTCTACCTGTCAATGTGACTGCTTTATATCACTTGTTTCCCCCCTATATTGTTCCCGTATCCCCTACTTGTCGGTTATCTCCTGCCTTGTGTTATTTCCTGTTTCCTGCGGTAGAATAGGACATGTTATCGTTAAGGTCAAGTCTAGCCTCGCCACTACTTCAGCCGAGGTTAGGCTCGGCACTTACTCAGTACATGGGGTCGGTTGTACTGATGCTACACTGCACTTCTTAATGTTGTGCAGATCCCGCATCCGGACCCAGTGGACCGCATTGAGGGAGTCACCTTNGGATTTCCTCATTGTCTTGTCTTTTTCTTCTAGTTCCAAGACAATTATGTATTTCTTTCAGACTTTGTATTTAGCACTCAGTTAGTTAGTTCGTGAGGTTGTGACACCCCGGTTTTGGGATATTTGCGATGTTGTTACCTTTATCATTTCATTATTCGTTTTGGGAATATTATTACTTTTCTGCTGTAAAAACTTTTGAAGTGATTTGGAAATGTTCAGTAGAGGTTGGAAGGTTAATTGGTTTTATTACTGTTATGTTGTTGTTATAAATGTCAAAGTGTTGTGTACGTTGGCTTGTCTAGCGGGTTCAACGTTAGACGCAGTCACGGTCTGAAAGGTGGGATTTCGGGCCGTGACACCATTTGAGATTCTGGATAAGGTAGGAGAGGTGGCCTACAGACTTGCCTTGCCACCGAGTTTATCATCCGTGCATCCGGTGTTTCATGTTTCCATGTTTCGGAAGTATGTTGCCGATCCCTCTCACGTACTTGACTTCAGCGGTGTCCAGTTGGACAAGGATTTGACTTATGAGGAGGAGCCGGTAGCCATATTAGCTCGGCAGGTTCATCAGTTGAGATCGAAGAGTTATTCTTCAGTTCGTGTTTAGTGGAGAGGTCATCCTGTTGAGGCAGCTACCTGGGAGTCCGAGTCCGATATGCGGAGCCGATATCCCCATCTTTTCCCCGATTCAGGTACCTTTCTATGTCCGTTCGAGGACGAACGTTTGTTTTGGAGGTGGAGATTGTGATGACCCAAAAGGTCATCCCATGTTATTTTAGCTAATCTGTGTTTAGAGGCCATGAAAGCCTCCTTTTATCTTACCTCGATGTGCGTGCGCATCCCGGACGCGTAGCCGAGAAGCCGTTATGTAGAAAATATATAAAATGAAGGGTTTATAATAATTATTTGAATAAAGTTGACTTTGGTCAACATTTTTGGTGAATGAACTCGGACCCGTGATTTGACGGTCCCGGAGGGTCCGTGAGAAAATATGGGACTTGGGCGTATTTCCGGAATCGAATCCGAGGTCCTGTGTCCGAGAAACGAATTTTTAAAGAAAATTATTTTCTGAAAAATATAAAGGTTTTTGAAAATGAGATTTGATGTGAAACCTGTGATATCGGGCCCGTATCATGGTTCCGGAGCCCGGAACAGGTGCAATATGTTTTATACGAGTTATCTATGAAATTTGGTAAGAAACAGACTTAGTTTGACGTGATTCGGACTAAAAATGGAAAATTTGAAAGTTTATGAAGTTTTGAGAAATTTTATAGATTTTGAGGTTTAATTTGATGTTTATGATGTTATTTTGGTGGTTTAATTGCTCGAATAAGTCCATATGATGTTTTTGAGGTTGTGTGTATATTGTGTTTTGAGCCCCGGGGGGCTCGGGTGAGTTTCGGGTAGGTGTCGGGGTGCAAAAACCTTAGAAAATCTGGTGTAAAATGATTTTTCTGGTGTCTGGTGTTTAACTCTATGCGATCGCATAGGTATAGCCGCGATCGCATAGCACAATCTGGGGTGGGGTAGAATTAGCTCTGTGCGAATGCACCACAAGAGGTGCGAACGCGGAGCACATGATTCCTGCTCTATGCGAACGCACCATAGGGGTTGCGAACACAGAGCTTATTAGGAGGGCTGGGGGGCTGGGTAACAAATACTCAGTGCGAACGCACCTGGTTGGGCGCGATCGCGGAGGGTATACTAGGGTAACCTGTGCGAACGCAGGACTCTTTCCGTGAACGCACTGCTTTAATTCGCCCAACTATTTTAAAAACCAAAACAGAAGCCATAACGGGAAATTTGCCATTTTTCACAAACTCCTTCTTCCCCACACCCCCTAGGCAATTTTTGAAGAGCTCTTCCACCATAGCTTCATAGGTAAGTAATCGTAACTTCATTTACTTCCATTTTCATCAACAATTATTAGATTCTAGGCCTAAAATTATGGAATTAAGGTAGAAAGTGGGATTTTGGGTAGAGTTAGGGCTTTTTGAATATTTGGGATTTTGACCTCGTTTTGGGTCAGATTTAAAAAAAAATTGTATATTCGGGCTCGTGGGGGAATGGGTGATCGGATTTTGGTCCGAACCTCGTGTTTTGACCAAGAGGGTCCGGGGTCGATTTTTGGAATTTTTGGAAGAATGTTGGGAAATCTATAATTAGGCTTTGAAATTGAATTGTTGAGTAATTATTGATGTTATTGAGTCAATTATGTCTAGATACGATTGTTTCGGAGTCGATTTCGAAAGGAAAGGCGGTGCTAGAGGCTTGATTTGCATTCTTGGAACCGAGGTAAGTATTTGGCCTAACCTTAGCTTGAGGGAATAGGTGTTGAGTCTTATTTGCTATGTCCTAATATCATGTCCAACGTATAGGTGAGGTGACGAGTACCTATATGTTGTGGTCAAGCATGTCTGTGAGTCGAATTTTAGTACTATATGTAATTTTCATTGATATTCTCTGCGATATGAAGTAATTGACATTCTGGAAGTTATGCATCGAGGGTAATTCATGATGTAGAATATTATTGATTATTCGTTCGGTTGAGAATTATTTGTTCAGTCGTACTTCTGAGTGAGATTGGTTATAGCTGTGTCCTTTGCCGGGACGGTATAATTCTTGTTGAACATTTCTGTGCATTTAAGGTTTCTTATTGTTGAATCTTCCTGTCAAATTGTTGCTTTTATATATGTTGTGCACGAGGGGACATTCCGTGCCGAGTGATTATTTATTTATGCACGAGGGGACATTCCGTGCCGAGTGATTATTTATTTATGCACGAGGGGACGTGCCGTGCCGAGTGTTTTGTGAGGTTGTAGCACGAGGGGACAAGCCGAGTGATTATTTATTTATGCACGAGGGGACGTGCCGTGCCGAGTGTTTTGTGAGGTTATTGCATGAGGGGACATGCCGTGCCGTTCTGTTTATTTATTGTTAAGAGTTGTTAAATTCCTGTTGTTGTTCATACATTCCAGTTATTATCTTGTCCTGTCATTTCAGTGAGTTATTGCCCCTTTCCCCCAGTATGTTAACCCCGTTTTGTGCTAAACTGTTTATTTCTTGTCATTACTTCTTTATTATATTATTGAACTGCACTGGTATTCGTTATTTGTCGTTTTCTAGCCTCGTCACTACTTCGCCGAGGTTAGGCTCGACACTTACTCAGTACATGGGGTCGGTTGTATTGATGCTACACCTGCACTTCTTTATGTTGTGAAGATTACAATGCCGGTCCTAGTGGACACTGAGAGAGGGAGTATCCTTCAGTCCACGGCGACATCGAGGTAGTCCTGCAGGCATCCGCAGGCCCTGGCGTCACCATCTATTTCTTTCCTTCTGTCTTATCTTGTATTTCTAGACAGATACACTTCTTTATTTTAGACTCTTGCTTTTAGTAATCTTAGACTGTCCGTGAGATTGTGAAACCAATTCTGGGGGATTTATGTACGGAATTTTGTAAGGTTAATTATTTAAGTTGTTAAATTCTTAGCTTCCGCATTTTATTATTCATTTTTTCATATTTATTGTTTTGCTTTTAGATGTCTTTAACAAAGAGTAAATTTAACCAAAACGTTGGTTGTCTAGCGGTTCAACGTTAGACGCCATCACGACGTGAATGGTGGGATTTTGGGTCGTGATAATGTTTCAAGCCAAATAGGAATTTTGTAAGTTACACACTTAGTTTTCTTGGCCTGCTTCTATAAAGCCCTCAGGTTGATCCATATAAATTTCTTCATTTAGGTCCCCATTTAAAAAAATAGTTTTTACATCCATTTGATGAATATGCAAATCAAAAATTGCAGCAATAGCAATTAAAAGTCTAATGGATGTAATTCTAGTTACCAAAAAAAAAAGAATAAAAAAAATTCTAGGTCTTCTAGTTGCTTAAAGCCTTTAGCAACTAACCTAGTTTTATACTTTTCAACAGATCCATCCGGTTTTATCTTTTTTCTTAGGACCCATTTGCACCTAATTATTTTACAACATGGTGGTAAATCAACCAACTTCCAAGTTTTATTAGAAATTAGTGACTCCGTTTCATCATTTACGACCTCTTTCCGAAAATAGCATCAGGTGACAATAAAGCTTTTTGTAAAGTAAGAGGGTCATTTTCAATATTAAAAACATAAAAATCAGTACCAAAATCTTTTTCTATTCTAACTCTTTTACTTCTTCTTAACTCAAAAATATCATTTTCTTCATTTTGCAAAATAGAAGTAGAAGAACTAGGCGTAGACAAAAAATTATCTTTATCTCTTTGACCCCCACTATTTTTAGACTCAATGGAAATTTATTTTCATGAAAAGTAGCATCACCTGATTCTATAATTATATTCTCTTCAAGATTTAAAAATCTATAGGCTGTATTATTTGAAGCATAACCAAGAAAAACACAAGTGGTAACGTTTTTATCCAATTTTGTAATTTTAGCATCCGTTAGCCTAACATAGGCTAAACAACCTCAAACTTTCAGATAGCCCAAATTTGGCTTGTGATTTTTTCACAACTCAAATCGTGTCAATTTTGTTTTCTTATGAGGCACCCTATTCAACACATAACATGCAGTCAAAATAGTTTCACCCCACAAATTTAAAAGTGCATTTGACTCAATAAGCATGGCATTAGTTAACTCTACCAAAGTTCTATTTTTTCTTTCAGCCACACCATTTGATGCAGGAGAATAAGGTAGAGTAGTTTCATGAATTATTCCCAATGATCTCACAAAAGAATTAAATTCATTAGACTCATATTCACGGCCTCTATCACTTCTAATTCTTTTTATTTTTCTACCGAATTGATTTTCAACCTCATGGAGATAATTTTTAAAATTTCCAAACGCATCACTTTTATTTTTCATCAAGTAAACATATGTGTATTTAGAGAAATCATCAATAAAAGTGATAAAATATCTATTTCCTCCACGAGTTAAATTTCCTCCAAGTTCACAAATATCAGTGTGAACTAATTCTAACAATTCAGTTTTTCTTTCAACTTGAAAATGAGGCCTTTTAGTTATTTTGGCTTTACTACAAGCCTCACATTTTTCAAAATTCTTTTTAATCATTGAGATTAATCCTAAACTACTCATGATTCTCATATAACGATTATTAATATGACACAAACAAGCGTGCCAAAAATTAGTAGAAGAAAGCATATAAAAAGAACTAGAAGAAGCTTTATTCATCTCAACATTCAACTTGAACATCCCATCACATGCATACCTCTTACCCACAAAAATACCCTTTTTCACTATTACATATTGATCACTCTCAATAATTTGTTTGAAGCCTGCCTTGTTAAGAAGAAAACTAGGCATCAAATTTTTTCTCATTGAAGGAGTATAAAGTACGTGTTTGAACGTTAATACTCTTCCTGAAGTAAACTTCAACTCAACCTCTCCTTTTCCAAGCACCTGGGTTGTATGAGAATTACCAAGCATGATGGTATTGAGCTCCTCAAATGGAGTATAGACTTTAAACCAATCTCTATCATAGCAAACATGACGGTTTGCCCCAGCATCAACCCACCATCAATCAATATTTTCTACCATGTTAATGTTTGTTATCACCGCCACAAGTGGCTCTTAGGTAACATTTGCCTATGGTGTAGGACCACGTTTACGAAATTTACAAAATCGAGCAATATGACCACTCTTGCCACAGACAAAGCATGATTTCGCAATTTGAACTTGTTGATTATGTGCTTGGTTGTTTGCATCATTATTCTTCTTGGGAGGTCTACCATAATTTTTCTTAAAAATTTTCTTCTTCGGCTTCAAAGAAGTATTTTTGTGAGTTTCAGGAGTAATATTATTTGAAGTAATTAAATCTACTTTTATAGTGACGGGTTGTAGAGTGCTCTCTTCGGATTGCATAAGTGCATCTTGGCCTCTTTCATCTTCTTCCATGCGAATCCACATTATTAACGTCTCAAGTGTAGTTTTTTTTTGTTGTTTGTAACACATATTTTTTTGAAATTCCCTGCATGAAGGTGGTAGTTTATCTATTATGCCGCAAACTGTCACGACCCAAATTTCCAACCTTAGGGATCGTGATGGCGCCTAACACCACACTTGCTAGGCAAGCCAATGTTAAAATTCGATTAACTATTTCTTTAAATAACCATTTGAACATGCAAAAAAAAAAAAAAACTGAAATAAACACAATCTAATGACTTTAAACGATTACTTCCAAATATAAGCGAATAAATCATTAAATAAACCGAGCCACGAATTACTTATATAAATAACTCAAAAACTAATTCAGGGTCTAGTGTCACAATTCACGAACTATTAAAGAATACTACAAATACAGGGCTAAAAGAAATAGTGTAGTTGTTCTGAATATAATAAAACAGTGTTTATGAAAATAGGAGAAGACTCTCGGGGATCTGCGAACGCCGGCACATATACCTCGTGTGTCCGAGTGAATGAATTACTGCTCTAAAAACCTCTACTGCTGACCGGTACGTGGGTCTGCACCAAAGAGTGCAGAGTGTAGTATCAGTACAACCGACCCCATGTACTGAACAAGTGTCGAGCCTAACCTCGACGAAGTAGTGACGAGACTACGGCGGGGCATTAACAATATAACCTATAACAATAATAAATAATAAAGCAAGAAAGAATTCTAAAACAAATAAATAATAGCAACTGCAACAACAATTTAAAATAACTTAGTCACCTTTTCCAGGTCTCAGCTATAACCAGTACTCCAATAAATTTCCACGTTTCCAAACTTTACTTTAAATAACCACATGTACGAAATATAAGAAAAACCGTAGAGTAAAACAAGTATTTCCAAATCTTTGTAGTTAAAATCAGTAAACCATAATTATTCACCCTTATCACCGCCTTGTTGCGGCATGCAACCCGATCCCATCTATCCACACTTATCACAATCATTTATCAACCCTTATCACAATCAATTTCTCCACCCTTATCACAATCAATTTTGCCCCCTTATCACAATCATTTTCCCCCCTTATCACAATCAATTTTTATTTGTTTATCAAAAACTTTCACAATTCAGGCCAAGCCTTTCACAACATCTTTATCTCAACATTTATAAACAGAAAACTATACTTATCATAATTCACCAATATTATCACGAAAATGAAACCAACAAGTGTGTGTTTATATATATATATAAATATATATATATATATATATATGCATCTCGTAAAAACAATGCCAAACTGCTCAACCTTTCTGTAACCCAAGGGAACTGGATAAACAACCAATACTCTTCCAAAATAATCATAACAATACTTAACAACAAAGTAATAAGGCTAGGTAGTCATAGAAACAATAATGAACGTAGAACAATTAAGACATGAATCAATTTAAATTGGAGACGGGAAAGGGATCATGTTAACGTATCATTTGGTGGTGCATGGATACTCGTCACCTCACCTATACACCACACACATGCAATTCACATAGCAAATAAGCGGGGATTTCTATTCTCTCAAGTCAAGGTTAGACCAAACACTTACCTCTCGTAGGCCACTCACTGCTCGATTAATGCTTTTCCTCTAGAATCTTGTTCTAACTTGATAGAATCTAATCATAATTAACTCAATATCATTAATTAATGCTAAAGGAACTAAATTTACTGAAAAATATAATTTTTTCTAAGTTTTCTCAAAAAAGTGAAAACCCGACCCTGGGCCCGCTTGGTCTAAACTCGGGGTTCAGACCAAATTACGTTTACCCATTCACCCACGAACCCAAATATATAATTATTTTCGAAATCCGACCTCAATTGAGGTAAAAATTTAATTTTTACAAAATTCCCTAATTCTACCCAAACGCTCAATTTTTACCATGAAAATTCTTAGTTTTTGATTTAAAAATGATGAAAAAACACAAGGAATTGAAAGAGTAAAGTTTAGAATTGATTACCTATGACTTGGGGATGATATTTGGTGAAGCAATTCGCTCCTAGGGCTGTGAGGTTCGAAATTATGAAGAAGAAGAAGGTCTGCCCGTTTTTAAAAGGGTTTAAATACTGCTGGGCATTTAGACTTCGCGTTCGCAGCCCCCTGACCGCGTTCGCGACTAAGGCAGTGTNAGAACAAAATGACCCCCCAATGCATTAAATAGTTGTGCACCAGCAACAGCAAAGACAACATAAGTTTAAGTGTAAAAAGATCCCATGGCCTATCTGAAACTCACTCGAGCCCTCGGGGCTCTAAACCAAACATGCACGCAAGTCTAAAAATATCATACGGACTTGCTCGTGCAATCAAATCATGAAAGTAACATGTGAAACTATGAATTAAACCTCAAAACTCATCATTTTCATCAAGAACTCTTAATGTTCATAATTTCTCAACTGGATGTCCGAATCACGTCAAATAAATTCTGTTTTCATCAAATTTTACAGTTAACCTTTAAATATCATAACAAATCTGTACCAGGCTCCGGGACCAAAATACGGGCCTGATACCAGTGGTTTCAAACATAAATTCTTTTTTTTATTTCATTAATATTTCAACAAAACAATTTCTTTCAAAAATTGATCTCTAAGGCTTGGGATCTCGGAATTCATTTCCAGGCATACGCCCGAGTCCCATATTTTACTGCGGACCTCCCGAGATCGTCAGAACATGGATCCGGGTCCATTTACCCAAAATGTTGACCAAAGTCAACTATAATAAAATTTTAACTCTATAAATTACTAATTCTCATATTTTTACATAAAAGCTTTCCGGTCTCACGCCCGGACTGCACACGTAAATTGAGGTATTTAAAATTAACCTTTATATGTCTGTTAATCCTAGAACGGAGTCTAAATTCATAAAATGACACCTTGGGTAATCACAATCTCCACCTCTAAAACAAACGTTCGTCCTCGAACGAACATAGAAAATTACCTGAATTGGCGAACAAGTGCGGATATCCACTTTGCATGTCCGACTCGGACTCCCAAGTAGCTGCCTCAACGGGCTAGTCTCTCCACTGCACTCGAATTGAAGGGTAACTCTTATATCTCAACTGACGAACCTGCCGGTCTAGAATAGCTATCGGCTCCTCCTCATAAGTCAAATCCTTGTCCAATTGGACAGAGCTAAAGTCTAACACGTGGGACGGGTCACCATGATATTTCCGGAGCATAGACACATGGAATACCGGATGAACTGAGGATAACCCTGGAGGCAACGCGAGTCTATAATCTACCTCCCCCACTTATCAATAATCTCAAATGGCCCGATATACCTAGGGCTCAACTTACCCTTCTTTCCAAACCTCATAACACCCTTCATGGGCGACACACGAAGCAATACTCTCTCTCCCACCATGAATGCCACATCACGAACCTTGCGATCGGCATAACTCTTTTGCCTAGACTGAGCTGCACGAAGTCTCTCCTGAATAATCTTGGCCTTATCCAAGGCCTCCTAAACTAAGTCTGTACCTAGTAACCTAGACTCTCCCGGCTCGAACCATCCAACTGGCGATGTGCACCGTCTACCATATAACGTCTCATAAGGAGCCATCTGAATGTTTGACTGATAACTATTATTATAAGCAAACTCCGCTAACGGCAAGAACTGATCCCACGAACCTCCAAAGTCAATAACACAAGCACATAGCATATCCTCCAATATCTGAATGGTACGCTCGGACTGCCTGTCAGTCTAAGGGTGAAATGTTGTACTCAACTCCACTCGGGTACCCAACTCACGCTAAACTTCCCTCCAAAAGTGCGAAGTAAACTGCGTACCCCGATCAAAAATGATAGACACGGGCACACCATGAAGGCGAACAATATCCCGAATATATAACTCAGCCAACCGCTCCGAAGTATAAGTACTTGCCACAGGGATGAAATGTGCTGATTTAGTCAGCCTATCCACAATAACCCAAACTGTGTCAAATTTCCACTGAGTTCGTAGGAGCCCAACAACGAAGTCCATGGTGATAAGCTCCCACTTCCACTCAGGAATCTCTATCTGATAAAGAAAACCACCAGGTCTCTGATGCTCATACTTTACCTGCTGACAATTTAAGAAATGAGCCACATACGCAACAATGTCCTTCTTCATTCTTCTCCACCAATAATGATGCCTCAATTCTTGGTACATTTTGGATGCCCCTAGGTGAATCGAATACTTAGAACTGTGAGCCTCCTCAAGGATCAACTCACGAAGGCCATCAACATTAGGCACACATAACCGACCCTGCATCCACAAAACACCATCACCTCCAACTGTAACCTGCTTGGAACAACCGTGCCGAACTAAGTCTCTAAGAACCGCCAAATGTGGGTCATCATCCTGTCGCTCCCGAATACGCTCAAATAGAGAAGACCGAGCGACTGTACAAGCTAGAACACTGCTAGGGGAAATGTCCAACCTCACGAACTGATTAGCCAACATCTGAATGTATGAAGCTAACGGTCTCTCACCGACTGGAATATACACAAGGCTGCCCATACTCACCGCCTTCCTACTCAATGCATCGGCCACCACATTGGCCTTCCCTGGATGATATAATATGGTGAAATCATAATCCTTCAGTAACTCAAACCATCTCCGCTGCCTCAAATTTAGATCTTTCTGCTTGAATGAGTACTGGAGGCTGCGATGGTCAGTAAAAACCTCACACGGCACGCCATAAAGATAGTGTCTCTAAATTTTCAATGCATGAACAATGGCTGCCAACTCTAAGTCATGAACATAGTAATTCTTCTCATAGACTTTCTGCTGTCGAAATGCATATGCAATCACCCTGTCATCCTGCATCAACACTGCTCCAAGGCCAACTCGGGAAGCATCACAATACACCGTGAAAGAACCCGAACCTGATGGTAACACCAACACCGGTGCTGAAGTGAAGGCTGTCTTGAGCTTCTGAAAGCTCGCCTCGCACTCATCTGACCATTTAAATGGGGCACCTTGCTGAGTCAATTTAGTCATTGGGGTTGCTATGGATGAGAACTCCTCCACAAAATGACGGTAGTAACTTGCCAAACCCAAGAGACTCCTAATCTCCGTAGTTGTAGTGGGTCTAGGCCAGTCCTTGACTGCCTCTATCTTCTTAGGATCAACCTGAATACCCTCCGTTGACACAGTATGACCCAAAAAGGCTACTGAATCTAACCAGAACTCATATTAAGAAAACTTGGCACACAACTGATTATCTCTCAAAGTCTGGAGTGCTATACGGAGGTGATGCTCATGCTCTTCCCGACTGCGGGAGTATATCCGAATGTCATCAATGAACACGATCACGAAAGAGTCCAAATGGGGCTTGAAAACCCGATTCATCAAGTCCATAAAGGCTGCTGGAGCATTAGTCAACCCAAAAGACATAACCAAGAATTAATAGTGCCCATACCTCGTCCGGAAGGCTGTCTTAGGAATATCGGACGCCCTAATCTTCAGCTGATGATAGACCGATCTCAAATCAATTTTTGAAAATACCTTAGCACCCTGAAGCTGATCAAATAGGTCATCAATTCTCGGCAACGGATACTTATTCTTGATAGTAACTTTATTCAGCTGCCGGTACACATCCTCATCGACCCATCTTTCTTCTTTACAAAAAAACCGGTGCACCCTAAGGCGAGACACTGGGTATTATGAAGCCCTTATCTAGCAAGTCTTGCAACTGTTCTTTCAACTCTTTCAATTCTGTTGGGGCCATCCGATATGGAGGAATGGAAATGGGCTGAGTGCCCGGAGCCACATCAATACAGAAATCAATATCCCTGTCGGGTGGTATACCCGGCAGGTCTGCAGGAAATACCTCAGGAAACTCACGAACTATAGGAACTGACTCTATGGAAGAAACCTCGGCATCAGAATCACGAATATGTGCCAAATAAGCCAAACACCCATTCTCCACCATGCGGCGAGCCTTGGCATATGAAATCACCCATCTGGGGGAATGACGAGGATTCCCTTTCCATTCTAATCGAGGCAACGCCAGTAAGGCTAACGTAATTGTCTTGGCGTGACAGTTTAAAATGGCATAATAGGGCGACAACCAATTCATGCCCAATATAACATCAAAATTAACCATGTCTAGAAGTAAAAGATCCATACTAGTTTCAAGACTTTCAATGACTAGCACGCACGAAAGATATACTCGATCTACCACAATAGCATCCCCCACCGGGGTAGACACATAAACAGGAACACTCAAGGGATCACGAGGCACATTCAAATACGATGCAAAATAGGATGAAACATACGAATAAGTAGACCCCGGATCAAACAAAACTGAAGCAGCTCTATCACAAACTAAGATGATACCTGTAATAATAGCATCGGAGGAATCCGCCTCAAGCCTGGTTGGAAATGCATATAGTCGGGGCTGGGCCCCGCCAACATGAACCACGCCTCTGGGAGGACCTCCACCTATAACTATTTGTCCTCCACCTCTAACATTCTGGCCTCTACCTCTAACTACCTGACCCCTACCCTTTGCTGGCTGGGCAGGTGGTAATGGATCTGGTGCTGGAATTATAGCATGAGAACCCTGCTGCTGAAACTGATTACCCGCGTATTTCGAACACGACCATATTCACCACACTCATAACATCCCTGCTGAAGCGTATGCTGACCCGGACGAATCGGCTGACCACGCAGAACACTCTGTAGAGGAGGTGCTCTAATAGGAGCTGAAGGAGCACTGTAAACTGACTGAGTAGAAAGAGGCAGATAAGAACCACGACCAACCGAAGTACCATGTGAATCCTGTAGTGCTGAATGAAATGGCCTGGAAGAATGACCTCTGCTAAATGAAGTCCCGCCTCCAGATGAGGCACCACTGAAACCACCGGAATGGCGAGGTCTCTTGTCTGACCCTGGACGTCCCATCCCAAGAACTGAACCCTCCTAGCTATATTAGCTGCATTCTGTAAAGAAATATTGGTCCTTGTATCCTTGGCCATCTGCAACCTGATGGGCTGAGCAAGGCCATCAATAAATCGTCTTATCCTCTTTCTCTCCGTGGGCAATAAGAGAATAGCATGTCTAGCCAAATCCACGAAACGAGTCTCATATTGGGTTACAGTCATGCTGCCCTGCTGAAGTCGCTCAAACTAACGACGCTTCTCCTCTCGGGTAGTAACATGCAAGAACTTCTCCAAAAAGAGATGAGAGAATTGATCCCAAGTCAGAGCAGGTGATCTAGCTGGCTGTTCACATCCCACCAACACTACTATATAAGTAGGCAGGCACGGGTCGTGTAGCTTTTACCCGAGAAGGTCGGGATCGAATCAACAGAGAGTCTTTATATGGGAGTGAGAGTCTAAGTGAGCTAATAGGGGAGAGTGTTACTAGTTACACTTCTAAACATATTGGGTTGAACTATACTAAGATTAGTTCTAAGGATTTTGTACTAACTAATAATTGTGATGTTTTTGTTGGTGTTTTCTTATATTGATAAAGGCACTAGGGTCGTGACCTTTGCCTAGGTGGATGTGCGACGGGTTTCAAGTCTAAGGTCGGGGAATTCACTAGGGATACAACTATAGCCAATGCACTCAGGTGCCCACTCTATACCTCTTAGTAGTTTGAGTGGCATTACCCAAATTGACTCTCTCGAGACCAATGGGGTATCAATTAAGCAAGCAAGTAAGTCTTAGGTAGGGTATTACTCTCTCGAGGTTTAACCCGTTAATTAGGGCTCAAGTAGGGTTTTACCATTTCTGGGTTCAACCCAATTGATTGGGACTACCAATCTATTGATAATGCCCTAATTTCCTATTAGGCTAATTTTCGAGACTCAAGTCCTCTTTTTCAAGAAGGACCCAAGTCATGAAAGGGCTAATTAGTGTTTGCAACCACCAATTATAGCAATAACAACACCAAATTATCCTAAATAGCTAACGCCCACTAATTTCCCAACCTTAATTTAACAACCCCATTACATACCCACACTAGGGTTGAGCCACAACCCTAGCTAATGGGTCTAGCTACTCATAATCAAAGTAGAAACCAATGATAGAGAATAAGAAGAACCCATTAATCTATAATTAACAATGAAAATTGAAATTCCAATGTTAAAATAGCAAGAACAAAGCTAAAAATGCAAAAACCTTAGGCATAAGAACGAGTTTCAGCTCTGAAAATTCCCAGATCTAAAAAAATTACAAAATAGTTTATTTATAGTCTGCTAGAATTTTGGACAAAAATGCCCCTGCTGGGCCACCGCGAACCGCGATGACACGACTGCGGTTTGCGAAAATCATCTGGGTCTTGACTGTTTGGTTGCTGAAATTGAACCACCGCGGACCGTGAAATTGGGACCGCGGTCGCGGTGAGTTTTGCCTTGGAACTGGTTCACTGAAGTTGATCTTCGCGGACCGCGAAACTATGACCGCGGCCGTGGTGGAACCCTGCCTTTCCTGCAGCATCTCTGAAGTCAGCCACCGCGGTCCGCGAAAACTGGACCGCGGCCGCGGTGGCCTTTTGCCTGATAACTTTTTGTTGTCTTCGATCCTTGTGCTGGATTCACTCCTGTTTTGAGCATGTTTTAGACAGAGTGTCCTCATTTTTTGTTCAATCCTGCAACAAGCACAATGTGTAAGCTTTCGGGGCTATTTTGTGTACAATTATATTCAAAACTCAGGTATAGAGGAACGAAAAACGAGGCAAAAATCCAAGTTATCAACTCCCCCAAACTTAAGCTCTTGCTTGTCCTCAAGCAAACAAAATTAGCCCCACCCCTGTGATAGACTCCCCGAAAATCTGGTTGTCCTAATGGTGACCTCAACTAGCATCAGTTGGAACTAACCATAGCCCTTAATACACATGCATCATTGGCATTGTTTGAATCTTTTAAAACCATAGTTTCAAGTGTGATACAAGAGCTTCAAGAGTTGTTCCAAATCATCAGTGCAACTTTAACTACCACCTTGGTCAGTGTGGATCCCAGACTCTTATTCCGCGACTTTCCCTAAGCACCTCACTTTTAGAATAATAACACTCAGAACAAGGAATATAGATGTTTAACCAAAAAATAAGATCTTTTGACTAAAGCTTAATTTAGGATAAACTCGGGTTACTGATAATCGAATTAATAAAATAAAGAATAAAATAGAAATAATTTCGAGAGCAATGTGCAAAAAATTAAAATAGCTTAGTATCCGAGAAATCAGATGCCCTTGTTTGTTACAGTTTTATCCCTTTTATAAGGGTATTCTCCTAGTACAACGTTTGTATTTCTGCCATGATAGCCTATTTAATGATTAATTATTACATTAATGAGGCGTTACAATGGTGAATAGTAACTGTTATTTTAGGAGTTACATAACGTACAAGACATTGATTGCTGATCTTCGAATCGGCCCATTATTGCGTCCGGATTCGTTGTGACCGTGTCTCTTCTTCTTTGATGATCTTTCCGCGGCTAATTCCTTGCATTGACCGTACCTTTTTATCCCGTGTCCACGTGTGATGTTTTATTTGGTCCATCTGGCTGGCTGGGTCATCAAAAATTTGTACACATATGAGGCTATATTTATTTACCAATACAGATAGTCCCCCCACTTGCCATGTATTGAGCGTATAATACTTGGTAAGTGGATACTTCATTTATGGCGGGAATATTTTGCCGCCGCTTTACCTTAGAACCTTGTATTCTTTTATGGGCGCATGCGTCGTACATCACTTCCATTTAATGCTTCTTCCACGTGTTCGTTTCTGATAGGTTCTAAAATGACCCGGCGCTTTATAGGGCTTTTTGCGGTTGCATCAGTCCGGAAGTGACATCTTTAATTATGACTTTTCATCATTACCTTTCCAAGTTTCGACGGTCGCCATTAGGTATAAATAATCATCTTCTTTTCTTCCTTAGCACGAAAAACTTCCATAACTTAATCTTTTCTTTGTGAAAGAATTTCTTCTTTGCTTTTATAAATATGTCTTCCTCAGGTCAATCTGAAAAGGTTATTGATGTTGAAGCTTTGGCTTCTTCTTCTGCTCCGTCTAGGAGTCGGAGAGGTGGCCGACTAAGGAACCTGGGACATACCTCTACTAGAGGTTCTTCTTCTCCTTCCTCTGCTAGGTCGTTGTTTTCTCCGAGGGGTAGATCTTCTCATTCTGTTTCTAAGAACAAGGATGACTTTCATGAACCCAGAGTTGATGAAATCATTCCTGCGGAGATAGTCTTTCCAGAAGTAAATTCTCCTATTGCCGAACATGCTCATTCTTTAGATAGCGTTGAGAATATGCTACCATCATTACTATAGGTCACATTCCCGTTGTTCGTAGGGAGTGTTCTTGGGAGTCTAATGTTCCCATTCTTTTGCCAAGCGGTACTCAAAGAATTACGTCTTTCAAGACGGGTTTTTCTTACGTCTATACTTACCCTTTCACATTAGGATTTCAGCCTCCTGTTGACCCTGTTATCATAGAATTTTGTCGCTTTTTCAACATTTGCTTAGGACAAGTTGGTCCTTTAGTATGGCGTGTGGTTTCCTGTCTGAGAGTTCTATCTTCAAGGGTTTCTGTCCCTTTTACCTTTCATCATCTGATGCATTTATATTCTCCTGCTTTATTTCGTCAAGGGTTTTTTACTCTGGTTGCCCGGAGTAAGAGGGTTTTAGTAACCCCTGGCGATGACAAAGACAGAGGTTGGTACCTTAGGTACGTGGCTGTTCCCACTGCTGTTTTAGTGGGTGAAAGTAATCTTCCCTTCCCTGAGAAGTGGAATCGTGCACGTAAGTACTTTGATTCGCACCTGTTTTATTTACATAAAATTTATTTTGTGTTTCTAACACCGTATCTGTTTTCTTATTATTTAAAGCAACTATGAATGTTGTCGAGAATGTCTCCGACATTCGCAGTTGGGTAGAAAGAATGTTGACTGCTGCTCCTGCCGAGGAAAGATCCTGGAAATACTTTTCGGCAAAGTATAAGTGGATTGTCAAGACCCATGGTAAGTAGAGTTTTTCTCACTCCTTTCCTTGCTTGAGTTTTTTATTAACTCTTTTCCTTTTTCTGATAGGGTTTTCTACCCGTGGGGCATCTTCATCACTTCCGAGGATGTCCTTGTCTCATGCCTAGAGTATTCTGACCAGTCCTTCAAAAAGGAAAGCCCAAGATCCCCGTTCTGGAGGGGAAGATGAGGGTGAAGAAGAGGGTGCTTTAGTGCACCGGGTGAGAAGAAGGCGGGTAATTTCGAACGACGAGTATATTCCCGCGCCTCTTTCTTCCGTGTTGGCCATCATGCCTTCTTCTTCTCGTGATCAATCTCAGTCTCCATCTCGAGATCCCACTGAACGTCTATTTCACGAAGGGTTTGAAATGGACCCTGATGATGTTCCTTTGGCTACCATTTACCCGCACTTTGCTGCTATTTCTGCTCCCCAGGTTACTGCTGTTGTTTCTCCTTCGGTTCCTATTATCTCTTCAGTTTCCCTTTCTTCCGTCTCTATTGAAGCGCCCGCGACTCTTTTGGCTCCCGGCCCTTCTGTCTCTTCTGCTGCCCCTTCAGTCCCTGCTTCCATGCCTTCTATTATAGAAGAAGGGTCTTCCAGCAGGGAGATGAGAAGAGTCATGATTGAGGTTCCAGCTGGTGGTAGCCTCTTTAAGAAGATTAGTACCGGTGAGCCGAAAATGTGGATCAAGCCTTTAATTGGCCTTGAAGAAAGAGCCAAACTTGACAGCCATGCATCCCTTACTTGGGCTAATGAGGTGGTGCACAATTCCTTAAAGGTATGTACTTTTTAAAAGACTTTTTGTACGTGTACTGTTTCTTAATTAATAGTTTAACATTTTTGATTATTTTTACTATTTTTGCAGACGCACCTTATTGGTCTTGAGCTTATGAAGATAATATCCAATTATGAAAAAGTGTTACGTCTAATAATTTTAAAATAACACAATTTTTTTGAAATAAACTTAAAATCTTAAATACGAATGTCTGGAGAACGCGCAAGACAACTCTTTATTATATGCCTCCTTAAAGAGCTCGTGCCCGGCAACTTTGGACGCCAAGTGTAGACTCGACCACAGTTCTTGCACTTTACTATGTACAATTCTTCATTTTCTTCTACCACATTATAGTGTTCCCGAACAAATAGGCTAACTCTAGAATCACCGGGCATGATTTAACTTGAATTGATAATTTGAGTTTGAGAAATGAGAGATGAGTGAAGACTTGAAGACTTCAATTTGAGATTGAGATTGAGATTGAGAGAGATTGATGATAAAAATGAAAGAATGAGGGGGTATTTATAGTTGAGAATAGAGAAAAAGTATAATTATAAAAAGTTTGGGTTAAAACAAAGTTTGGGGGCCAAATGGCTTTTTTTTTTTAAAAAAAGCCAAACAACTAGTTTTGAAATTATAGTCGTTGGCTATTTTTTAAAATTTTTTAATGTAATTATATTATATTATCTAAGGCAATTTATTTTAAATTATATTATATAATTATGACTTAAATCATGTAATTCAAGTTTAAACACACAAAAAAAAATATAAACAAATATTCAAGGAAATGCCTTATAAATTTTATCAATACGACATTTAAAAAAATGACAATATCTTTCTTAGTCTTCCTCCCCTCAATGGAATGAGCACAACAAGGTGCTAATACCACCATTAAAAGGAAAAAAACTAATAAAGATGTGCCAAAATACAAGTTACATATTAATCTACATAGTATATCTAACAAATTTCATAAATCCTTCAAGGTTCGGAGAAATTTCCGTTGGTGTTAGCAAAAAAGAAGCTTGTTCATCACCGCTTCCGAGCGAAGAAGCAGCATCCTCCGCAAGTTCTGCTAGCATTTCTTCATAAGCTTCGTCTATCTCCGGTTGTGATTTAGCAAGTCCAAAATTTCTTCTTTCCGAACGGATTCAATCTCTGAAGGGTACTAATTTTTCCAAGATCTCCCTTATANGCAAGTTCCGCTAGCATTTCTTCATAAGCTTCGTCTATCTCCGGTTGTGATTTAGCAAGTCCAAAATTTCTTCTTTCCGAACGGATTCAATCTCTGAAGGGTACTAATTTTTCCAAGATCTCCCTTATAAACGCTCTATGATCACCGATTTGAAGTCTCGCTTGAATGAAAGCGCTCTCTGATTCCACTGTTGAAGCTTGAATACTTAAAATATCTCGAGCCATTCTTGAGAGAACCGGATAGTGTGTTTCTTTGTCCTTCCACCATTCCAAAACATTGAAGGTGCCGTCTGGATTCTCTGATTCAAGTCCCTGCGACAAATAAACTTGAAGCTCATTTAGTTGTGAACTATCACCAATATTATCACCTTGAGAACCCCTGAACCCCGTTAAAGAACTAAGTGCTTTTAGTCCCGCATATCTTTTAGATGACTGCGAACTAGACGAGGTAGGAGTTGGAACATTTGGTCTAGCATGATCTAAGGCAAGTTGATAAGCATTATAAATTGTTTGAGCATTTAATTTAATTGAGTTTTTTTCATCTGCAAGTGTAGCAAATTCCTCAGGTGAAAGTGATAAAGCCTTATAAAATTGAGTATACCAATAGTGAGGACCTCCTAATTTGATGGTAGGATTTAACATGGCTACAACACCATAAAGAGGGGATAGGGAAAAAATATTTTTTAAACTT
The DNA here is from genome assembly GCA_005239495.1 of Nicotiana undulata. Classification (NCBI taxonomy): domain Eukaryota; kingdom Viridiplantae; phylum Streptophyta; class Magnoliopsida; order Solanales; family Solanaceae; genus Nicotiana; species Nicotiana undulata. The sequence continues at coordinate 13,600 of ML272065.1, read as the reverse complement.
ATCTTCATTTCATGAATAGTACATTGGTAAATTACCCCACCCTCTGAAAATTGAGTAAATAAATCTACAAGTGCTGAAATATAAACTAAACAGTTAGAAAATAGTAGCATAATATTGCCCAGATAATTCATTTGTAGCAACATGAAAATGTTCTAAAAACTCTAGAAGAATTTTAACATTATCCCAATCTTGATTTGTAAGGTGCTCATCATCATCATCACCACCAACACGAGCATTATATGTTGCGCTTATTGGGTTTCTATATTCATATGCAACAACTAAACTTTCATACAAATAATTTTATCTAGTCGGACAAAGTTTAGGAACCATTCTTTCTCTAAGACCAAATCCATCACATTTTTTAAAATATTCTCTAATTCTACTTCTACGATTTGAATAAAAAAAGCCAATAAAGAGCGAATTTAACCTTTGCAATTTCAACATTTAAAATTTTCAGACCATCACCGACGATTAAATGGTAAATATGACAAATACATCTAACATGAAAAATATTACTAAATGCAGGACTTAGTGTAGTTGTAAGAAAGCCTATAGCATTAGTGTTACTAGAAGCATTATCCATTGAAACTGTCATTATTTTATCTCTAATGCAAAAATATTTACAAATATCTGCAACTGTGTTAGCAATAAACTTACATGTGTGACGTGAATTAATTATTCTATAAGCAATAATGCACTTTTGCATTATCCATTCCTCATCAATCCAATAAGTGGTAACAGTAAGATAATCACAGTCATTACCACTCATACCAATATCAGTAGTAATAGAAACGCGATTGCTAATATGAGTAAATAAATAGCGCAAATATTGTTCATATTCATGTTTATATTTATAAATATCAGACTTTACGGTTGTGCGAGGCCATCCTTTATAAGTAAGATTAAAAACTCTTCTAATATAATGGACAAAGTGAGGGTTAGAGGGAAAATTATGGGGTAAACACATAACAGTAATCATTTTTGCCAATTCTTCACGATCTTTATTTGGATCGTAATATAAAATGCCACCGGTAACAGTGTTAATTCCCGGTTGAACTAGATTTGACCCGGTACTAGGGTTAACCTGAGTACCTACACTTGTCCCCTCTTGCCTAGCTTTCATTTGAAGCCATCTAGCTTTATCATTAGGGTGTTTCTTTAAGTGTCTAGTCAAACTACCCGTACTACCATGATTTCCAGTAAATTTATGAGTCATAAAGAGCCCACTAGTTTTACACTTAGCCTTATTTTGATCTCTTAATTGAGTAAAAAAGTGCCAAACAAGAGATATTTCGCACCGTTTAGAAGGTTGTCTATTAAAAGTAGGGGGTTACTACAGGAGGGTTAGTCGGGGCATCATTTGGATTATTATCAGTTTGGTTAATAACAAGACTAGTAGGTGTATCATTTAAATCTTGTTGCGTTTCATCTAAATCATCACTTTCCTCGTCATTTTCATCGATAATTGGATTACAATAAAGAGTATTCATATATTCATCATTTAATTGTGAACCTGGTGTAATATCATGTATAAATTGACTATCGGTAAATTGAAAATAAGGGTTATCACTATCAAGAATAACAGGTGGAGGAGGACGGGTAACAGGTCTGGGTCGGGGAGCCGAGGGAGGAGTAGTAGCTTGGCCACTAGATTCACCGATTTTAGATTTTCCCTTACCACCAAATATTTTTTTCAAAGAAAAGGCCATATTAATTAAAATTAAACAAACAAAACTATAATATTAAAACTTAAGAGTTGGAACGAGTTTACCGAATTGACAAACAACTTCTTGAAAATTGTATAATGTTGAAGACTTGAAGACTTCAATTCACCAACTTCACAATTTTTCATAAATTGCAATAATAAAGTAAGCAATTATAGAAGAAAATTAGAGAGATATTGATGATTTTGTGAGTAAAAATGAAAGAATGAGGGGGTATTTATAGTTGAGATTAGGGAAAAAGTATAATTATAATAAGTTTGGGGTTAAAACAAAGTTTGGGGGCCAAATGACTATTTTTTAAAAAGCCAAACAGCTAAATTAAAAGGCTAACGACTAGTTTTTAAAATTTTAACCGTTGGCCATTTTTTTTTACAAAAAAAGAGTCGTTGGGCCGTTTGACCCGGTTGAACCGACCCAGGCCCGCCTGCCGGTCCCGGGCTCACAGTTCAAATGGTAAGGCCCACCACATATGGGCTCATAGGCCAGGCCCGGACCCGCCACGGGCCGGCCCATTTAGCCCAAAAACCCACGTGGGTCGCGGGCCCGAGCCGGTCGCGGGCTAGGCCCAGCCCACTTTACAGCGTTAATGAAGACTGTGAGAATAGTTAAAAGAAGAAAATCTATAATTTTATCAACAAAAAAAAAAAAAAACAAACCAAAAATGTTACTATTACAATCTTAATTGTAAGGTCCTTTTCTACTGCCTTCTTCTCAATAGCTTCACTACGACATGTTATGTGTTGTACTACTATTGCATCACATATATGAAACGATATAATAGAAAGTAGTAGTAAGATCTGCCCGCTTTTACCAAGCAACTTCCATACAGAATCTCTTGGTAGGTAATTTGTATACCTACAAAACAATGCCTACCAATCTGGGAAAAACCTACAGAAATGGATGGAAAATACAACTATATAGGTTTCTTGGCTATAGAGAGTGCCAAATCAGCTTGTCTAATTTCCTCTTATATAGATACTAAAAATGATAAAATGATGAATATAATAATGTCAACAAAAAAACAAAAAAAAGTTGTATCGTACTAATCAAGACGTCGTAGAAGGTACTCAACTTCAACAAGTTTTGTCAAAGGCATTATCCATTCATCATATAAGCGCGACACTAGTAATGGATCAACCTTGCACTTTACTTCTTTGGTGGTATCATCAATGTTTAGGGTGACTTGTTGCCCAAACGTCAAGGCTTTCTTTGCAACTCTCTTCTTTACCATCTCTTCTACTGCTTCAAATGTCAATAGCTTCATTAGAGCATCCCTATCCTGCAATAACACAAATATCTTAAAACAAACTTTGAGAGCATGCTTCTGTTAGAAATCCAATATAAATAAATAAAAAACAATATTAAGTCTGAAATCCAACCATCCAATGTGGAATAGTTGTATATGATACATACCTTAGCAAGAATAAGTGGTTTATATTGATCAATACAATCCCTGAATTTAACCTCAGCAACAAATTTCCCATAATGAATCCTTCTAGAGAGTGCCTTCAATAAAAATATTTTCACTTCAGCTTTATTATAAGCATAGTTATTCAATTCAAGTCAGCCGCTCACATAACAAGCTAAGCTAGCTGGATTATTAGAGAGAGGTTACGTTATATCTTACTGTAATAAAAAGTGATGTAAAGACGTAATGCATAACATATATAGGTATAATTTATGACCTATTAGGTTCAAAATACGGTCGATATTTCTTTCTCTGGGATTTAAGAAGTAATTTTTTCTTAAATAGTTAAACGTAAACAATGTGCCTTGGAAAGTTGCTGCCATGTGAGCAGGAGGTCACGAGTTCGAGCCGTGGAAACAACCTCTTACAGAAATGTAGGGCGTACGGTAGACCCTTGTGGTCCAGCCCTTTCCCGGACCCCACACATAGTGGGAGCCTAGTGCATCGGGCTACCCTTTAAAAGTAAACAATATATATCATGTAAATATTATAATTTGGGGTTAATTAGTGTTATTTTGTTGCTTGAATTATTTTCTTGTATTTTTAGAAAACCCATAATCCTTATAGGTTTGGGAAAGGAAAACCTATTGTCCTTGTTAAATAACATTTCTCTTATAGGTTTAGGACTATTTGTGATCTATATGTAGGGGTTGTAGTTGAGGATTCTAGAGATTGTATTGTGTTTTTATTCTCATTCATATAGTGGAAAACTCTCTCTGTTTATGCCCCGAAGATTAGGTTTAGCCGAACCACGTTAGATCCTTGTGTTGATTTTTCTTCTCTATTTACTTTGTGTGTGACTGGGCACTAATTAACCCACGATTTTCCACAACAATATAGATATTGGAACGTTCTAATATGTAGCGATAAGAATAGTAGTTAAGTCTATCTAAATTCCCAGCTTGTTAACACTAGAGTTCGACTAAAGTTGATTTTTACTTTTTTTCTTTGGCTACAAATTAAAACATAAAAAAGAGGCATATAATAAAATAAAATAAAAGGTGATGAAGGAAGCTGAAGGTTATGCAAAGGCAGTCTAAGAGTTAGGGAGGAAGTGTCAGCTCGTGTAATTTAATTAAACTAGATTAGGCTTTCTTAAAAATGATAATAATTTAACTAATCATGAGTTGCTCATGTGTCTTTTAGCATGTGTTGAAGTCACATTTTAGTACTACTACTAATCTCCAAGTTGAAGGCAAAACGTAGCTTTATTGGAGAATGTAGAAAGCAGAGAATTTTGTTCTTTATGTTTTTTTTGTTTTTAATATGGAGAGTGATGGGTGTTAAACAAATCAAGGTTGAGTTGCTATTTCGTGTGCGTGTAAATGTAGGTTCAAGAGAGAAGTGATTCCAAAAAAAAAAACATAACAGAGAGAATTATTCCAAATTAATTTATTCCTAAAGAAGTGATGTAGTATATTTAATTAATCCACTTTTCTTATAATTATATTATTTACATGCTTGTAATAGTTAGCTACAGAATTTATTACTCCTATTTTGCATGTACATTCAAGTGGTTTAAAAGGTGCGCATAATACCTTTACTTTAAAATAAAAAATAAAAATGAGTTAAAAAATTTCTGGATATATAAATTTGTCTAGTGGTCTAGAGATGTTGAAAGGAATATAGTTGAATCAATTTTTTGGAGTCCATTCGGGTGTTTGCAGTAAATAATTAAATCACATTAATTAGTTTAGTATTGGTAGATTGAGGTAAAAACTAAAAAGGGCGACATAAAAGACTCATGTCACAAATAATTAGTATAATGTACAAGTTGAGTTACCTGCAGTAACTGAATATCACAGGCAGCAGTAATTGCAAAGTTTCCTTCATCATCAGCGTCAGTACAAAATAGTGGAAGCAACTGCTTTATATAAACATCCAATATCTTCTCATTTACATTGACAGATTCTGCTGCAGCATGCAAAACCTATAACCGTAATTAGTGATTTAAATTCAGGTCAAAAGGACAGATTATAATTTTAAAAAAATACATAAATACTTACTGGTGTGCATTTGCTAGGTGGTATGATTGAGGCAGGCAAGTTATCTGGGAAGAAAGCATTTTCCTCTGGCGATAGGTATCTACCAACCTGTTATATAAAATCATTCAAATTAGAGGATTTTTTTTTTTTTTAATGCATTACGCCCCTCTTTGTAAATGATAACAACTTGTATAGTTAATGCTAAATTTTTACCCAGATTTCACGACAAGATAACGACAATACTATTAATTTTCCCAGCGAGTAGCAAGATTGGAATTCTAACAGAAAAATTTAAAGAAGAATTAACCGAAATAGCCACCCAAATAACCTTATCTTCTTTATTAAGGAAAAGCTATGGAGGCAACTGTGCCATTTTTGGGAATTACTAATTTCAAGATTGTTATCCCACATATATAGAAAATTAGAATGTGATACAAAAATAATACCACAATTATAGCATAAACAATATTCCCAAAATAACCCTCTAAATTATTATAATACCTTATTCCATCAACCAAACAGACCCCTTAACATTTCCAAAAACTCATGAAACAACTACTAAATATTCAAAACAACCTTGTATTTATGAAAGTGATCGATGAAATGATTACCTTAGATTGAAGAGATTCTGTTTCTTGAAAAAAGTAGTGGAACAAGGACCCTGAAATATTCCAAGAAGAAGGTTCTTTGTACAAGGTGGAATTTATTGGGTATTTGATTCTCTCTATAAGGTTGAAAATGATGGTGTCTTCTTCTCTTATTAAACTATCCCTTATTGAATCAAGACTCAGTTTATTATTATCTGAAGCCATTTTTAATAGGCAAAAATTCACAAGGAGATCTTATGTGGCGGTTTTGATAGGGGACAAGCAGGGAGGAAGAAGAAAAAAAGAACGTTATCAGTTTTGGTTGGTTAAGTTTGAACTGTATATTCACGAGGTTTTTATGTTTTTAGTCCTTATATTTTGGATTAATTAAGGTTATCGTCCTACTACTATACGTTAACTTCTTTTTATATGAATGTTACATAAAGTTAAATTGAATCTAACGTAAGGTATTTAAGTACTTCAATATAATTACACGAATTGGCAAACTTTGCTTCCCTTGTTCGCTTTAAGCTATTAATCATTTCAACTCTCCTCACCATCCTAAATTCGTTTATTCCCCAAATTAGCAAAGTAACGTATATAAGTTGTATTTTTTCTCAAGAGGAAAAGAGCAATATTATCACATTTTATAGAATAATTGAAGATCAATCTAATACATAAGAATTCAAAGTCATAAAACATGAATAAGATAAAAGAAAACTTAGGCAACTCAGATAATAAATATGGAACCAGATAAGCTAGTAATTGAGGAGAGCAACTAAATGGTGGCTTCTCAAATATAAATATTTGCAAACCAATCGAAGATTATGATATTCTCTTTATTTCATAATTTTGTAAAGCTAAATCAGATTTTAGTTATAATTCGAGGGCTAAAATTGCAAATTGTCATGGCTTTCAACTATACATTAAATAGAGTCATGGGAATGTCCTTTTGCGTCATGTGGCGCACTTTAGCTGTTTAGCATAAAGGAGCGCTTGTTGCGGGTATCAAACTTTTTTTAAAAAGGGCTTCAAAAGTTGAATATTTATTTTCAAAAGATCTAAAATAAGGATAATATTAATGCCTAAGGTCGAAGCAAAGAACTTACGCGTAAAGGGTGCTGTAGTGGGGATCCATACAAGACTTATGTAACTTTCTTGCGCCTTGTCCTTTGGTGTTGTCAACTTTTTCACTAAAGTCCGCCGAATCAAAATTCTTTTTCCTGTTCGATCCAAGTCCAACCAAGCAAAGCATGATTTAAGAAACGAATTGATCACATTCACAACTAGAAGAAAATGTGTTTTATTTAGCTATAAGTATCCAAATATGAGTACAAGTTGATAAAAATTTATAATACTATTATTAGATTATATTTCTCCCTATAGCCAAATTTATAATGCTAGTATATTTAATGAAATTATTTATAATTTGTTTGTTTATGTTGAAATTTTTTATTTGTTTTATAATTTTTAGTTTAGTGTATTAGCCCTCTTTCTTTAATTATTGATATTAATTCAGTTTGGATTGTAACTCCTTTTTATTATCCTCTAGCTATAAACACAAAAGGATTCAATAATCTATCTAATTTCTTGCAGTATATAAATAAATTTATTGTTAAATTTTAACAAGATTTGGAAAAATTAAAATGTGTTAAATTAAATAAATAGGAGTGTTTGGGTAAAAAAACATAAATTATTCAAATAATTAGGAGGAAATACTTTTTGTACTATTAAAATGCCAAAAGTTGTAGTTATAGTGTACTGACTTTTAAATGACTTAATTTTAACATCACGCTATAAACAAAGGAGACCAAAAAAGAAAAGAATTAACAAAAGTTCGACCAAATTTTGTTCGCCATATTTGATGCTGCTTATACTAGCGACTTGCGTCATTTTAAATTGAACCCGCTTGTGTAAAATCCTAGGTCCGTCACTGGATTCGATAAAGGATTGGACTGTTTGGCTAGGGTAGGGGGTTGGTCCAGACGGGGTGGACTATTTTTAGTTACCGATGCCCCAGAACCTAGCTATCCCAATAACCCCTTAACAGGTTTTTACCGGGTTCCAGCTCGTTATCTGTTAGTTTTTTTTTTTAAATCTGACTATTGCCAACGGTCATCTCAGATTTTAACTAACGACTTCTTTTTGCAGAAAAGGCCATTTCGGCCTACCCTATTAATAAAATAGCTCCCCACACCCCGCATAATTAATAAAAAATATTTTAACCTTTTAAAAATTATAAATAGTCCCCCTCTTTTTTATTTTTCTCACAACTCGCTCTCTTCTTCTACTGTAATTCTCTTTCAATTCCCTTTTGATTATTGTGCTTATTGCTCTCAAAGTCTCAATTGCGATATATGTAGCTGGGTAAAAGAGGGAAAATCAGAACTTAGCTCATTTTACTCAATTTCTCAACCCTAAACACTCTAGTGGCGATTTTTCAAGAGGATTTTCTTCCCAAAAATATTGGTAAGCAACTTAATCCATTACTTTTCAAGTTTTTTCAACGTTAAATCTAGGATTTTCATGGTAGGAATTAGGAATTTGGATAGGAATTGGGGATTTTTTATAATTGAGATTCAGACCTCAAATTGAGGTCGGATTTCAAAATCAATCACATAATCGGTGTCACTCCCCGAACCTGGGGGTCAAAACCGGCACTCGGTGCCTCACTTAAACTAGTGTACAAACTTGCGACTGAGGGACTATGAACATGCAATGTCATACATTGGCCATAGGGCCACATTGCAAGACAATTTATGAAACAAAATATAAAACTAAACGGAAACTGGTCGTGACTGAACATCAATATAAAGTTGGGCTGACAAGACCGTCATAACTACTACAACTGACAAACCAACAAAAATATATATATCACAAGGCCTACAAGCCCAACGTACTGCACTAACTAACATAATATGTCTACAAGCTTCTACTAATGGTTGTACTATGATCAGAACATGGCCCCAATATACCCAACATATATACATATATACACAATATGTACACAGGAGGTAGAGCTTACCGATCAAGCTGAACTGGGGCAACACCTACAGAGAAGGTCTTCCCGTCTGTCAATCTGAACCTGCACGCATGAAATGCAGCGTCCCCGGAAAAGGGATGTCAGTACGAAATAATGTACCGAGTATGTAAGGTAATAAAATAACTGAAAGCTTAATCTGAACTGATAATATAATAACTGAAAATGGCTGGGAGTCAAAGGTGATATGGAGATATACTTGCCTACTGATACTGACTCAACTCTCTCAATATAGTAAGTAAAATAAATGTCCGGTCCTATAAGGCTCGGTACGTGTAACTGCTCGACTGTAGTAGGCTCGCCATAGGCACTCGACCATACTAGGCTAGGTATCTCGGCCATTATGGGTGTTGACACCCAATTTTGTCCCTCCTTTCTTCTAAATTATTTATTTAAGCTTCTAATATCACTAATAATATAAGGTAGTTATTTTACTATATTTTTAATACAAACTATGCCTATTTTTTGTTGTTATTATTATTATTATTATTATTATTATTATTATTATTATTATAGTTATATCTATTATTATTATAATCATTATTATTATTATATTTCTAAAACCACATTTTTTTTCTCTTTATATAATTAATTAATTATTTATTTATTTAAACATCTTGTAAGTATTTACACTTGTGATGATGTTTTACTTAACAATTAGTGTAAGTTATTTTGTAAATTTAATTTCGAGCCACCATAACAATTTTGAGTAACATTAAATAGTTTAACTAATAATATTATGTAGTATTATAAAATATGGCTAATAAAATTATTTTAAATCTAAATTGAAGCATAAAGAAATATACAAGGAAGAAAGAAAATGTTCAACACTCTAAGCTCATAATTTCGACCAAATTAGCTCAACAATCAAAGCCTCCAAGACAGCCCAAATAATTCCTTAAATCAGCCCAAAATATTAGCCCAATTCTAATTCTTTTCTAGATTCTTCCACCAGAAATATCTCCTTTGGGATTCCAAAAGTCCTATTTAATTTTTTATGAATTTTACCCTCAAATCCAACGCCTCTTACCCTAATTCCCTTTCTCTATTTTCTCAGACGCTTCCCTCTCCCCTCTCTATTGTCCCTTTCATTATCTGCCATGGCAGAATTCTTTTGGCATTTTCCTCCATTTTAGCCAAGCTTTGACTTTCAAATTCCTACGTGACTGAGCATATCTCACCATTTTCGGGTGTAATCAGCATATCACTGAAGAATCACGTGAAGATGAAATCCGTCCAAAAATCCCCAACGTTTGAAATTCAAACGGGTAGGTAGACCAAAATTCAAAATCTGAATTTGAAGATCCCTCTCAAGAGCCCTGATTTTACACCTATAAATATCATACTTTGTGGCTGTTTTCACCACCTTTTGGAGCCGCACCTTTACCCCCCTAAAAATCCTAAAGCTTTGAGCCGTCATTCAATGCCCGTAGAAGCTACTGCCTTCCTTTGTCTTTATAATTTTGCATTGCCAAAAATCTTTTCTTTTGTCTCTCGGCCCTGTTGATTTTAAATAGTGCTGTATTTTTGTTGGTTATTGCATCGTTTAACAATCATCCGAGATAGCGAGTCCGAGGTCGGAGTTTGATAGTGCATCTTAGATCTCCGCCTCAGCGCTGCCCTGCAAAAGGTCTGTATCTTCTTCTCCTTCGCTATCGTTTGGTTCTGATTATAGCATGTTTGGTATTCAATGTGTGTTTGCTTCGAGAGCTGTTAGTTTCTAGAATTTATGGCGTGTTCGGCATTGGGCCTTTAGTTCTCTGTTATTTTGTTAGACATATGACATGCTTTTTGTTGATAATTTTTATGTCGTTCTGTTTTAGGCTTGTTGTTTTATGCATATTAGTTTTTGTTAAAAATCACATGTGGACCTCTCCTTTATTCACTTGAATACATAAATCGCATCTTAAAAGGCTATTGTTTGGGCCATGAACTACTGAAATATGAAGGATAAATGTTTGTTGATAAGTTTATGTGAATTAATAACTGGTTGTTGACATCACCACACTTTGCTGTTAGGCTAAAATCTTTTACTTTGATAAACTTGGAAATCATATCTAGAGGCCTTTGGCAAGTATTCTGTTGTTGGGCACATATAAATTTAAGATCAAGTGCTATAACAAAAATTATGTACGTATCAGTTTTGTATTCAAAAGCTCAATAGGAACATGTTCTAAAGTCCTTTCAATGGTTAAGAATGATCCTATATGTTAACTTAATATTTTTTTTTTCTTTTTAATTATTTATAACGTAGATATCATGTTCTAGATCTTTCTTCGCCGAGTTTCTCTGTTGCATTTGATATCTTGCTTGAAAGTATCTTTCTCTGTCAAAACTTGTTATCATAGGGTCATATCATTAAAAGTTGTATATTGTTATTATAGAAATCACCAACATATGACCTTGACTCGATAAAGTTAAAATTTTCTTATGAATATACAATTTGTATCATGTCTCGTAGTTTTTCCTTTATACTATAGAACTCTTAGGAAATGTATGTTATTCCTTTTAAAAAAAAGTATCTTCCCAGGTCCTTTATTACGGGTTTAGTAGCATTCACTTTTTTAAAAGTTAAGAGATCTTTATTTATGTTAAAGAAACCTGTTTTGTTGAAGTGCTAATGTAACTTTTCTTGTTGCTTTCCAGTAGTAGAAAAATGGGACTTTAAATTTTTCTTGAAACTTAAAGACCATGCCAATAGGTTTAATTAGAGGTGGCTAACGGGCCGGGTTAACCCATCACCGAACCGGCCCAGACCGGTTCAAACCGGGACCGGACCGGCCCGGTTCATAGGGGGCCGGGTGGGGCTGGGTTAAGGGGTTAGGGGGGTTGAAACATTTTTTTTTAAACGGGTAACCGGACCGGTCCAACCCGGTTCATATGAACAGTGCTTGAACCGGTTTAACCAGACCGGTTCAACGGTCAAAAAAAAAATTATAGTTTTTTTTTAATTTTTAACCCGGCCCGGCCCCTTAAACCTCTACCCGTACGGGTTACTTTTTACCCGGATAAATCTGAACCCGTTAAACCCGTTAACAATTAACCGTAACCGGCCCGCTACCCTAACCCGTACGGTTCAATAAAAGGCAACCCGGCCCGGCCCGACCCACCCGTTAGCCACCTCTAGGTTTAATTAATTTATGCTCAACTTAAAATAGCACTCCTTTTAGTGTTTGCTTTCATTAGTTATTACTGATGATGTTTAAATAAATGGTAACCTCTTTTGATTCGTTTAGTTGTAATGATAAAATGAATCCTCATTTTTTTTTAAGAATCAACCACAGAACTTTTTTTCATGTTGGAATGGAATACTACTTGATGTTTATATAGTTAAATTGGGTGTCAATGATGGTATCTGGATTCTTTGTTTAAGTATGTATTTTTGGTCTAATTGAATGGAAAAGATTAGGTTTTAAGAAGTCTTTTAAGTACTAGGTAAAGGGATCATTTCTTTGTTAAAGATGAATTTGTTAAGAGACCTCAATGCTTAAAGCAAGTGGGTACGTGATGCATGTATTTGGAATTCTTTAAACTTTAACAGTTGGAAACTTGGTCTAAAAAGCATTCATGTATGACTTACTCTTTGGTGCAAACCTGCATGGATGAGCTAAAATTATTTTTCTTATTTACCTAATAATTTAGTGTGTGTTTTTTTTTTCCAAATATGAGTTGTCTGCTAATTTTTTACTCCCTTTTTCTTTGCATGTCATACCCACCGGAGCCGAAGAGTCTCCGGAGAGACTCAACACTACCCGAGCATGGAGTCATCACATCCTATACCGTCTTCCTTAGAATATCCCAGATAGTAAGAAAACAAGCGAAACGCTTGGGGGCGCCTATGTCGTTGTGATGACCCAAAAGGTCATCCTAAGTAATTCCAGCTAAATCTCTGTTCTGAGACCTCGAAAGCCTCCGTTAATCTCACCTCGATATGCGTGCGCATCCCAGGCAGGTAGCCGGGAAGCTTTCATGTGAAAATTTGATAAAAATGGGATGTTTGAATTGAATAATTGAATAAAGTTGACTTTGGTCAACATTTTTGGTAACAGATCCGGACCCGTGATGTGACGGTCGCGGAGGGTCCTTAGGAAAATATGGGATTTGGGCGTATGCCTGGAATCGAATTCCGAGGCCCCAAGCCCGGGGAAATGAATTTTTAAAGAAAATTGTTTTCTGAAAATAATAAAGG
>MDKH01105790.1:0-48493 GCA_005239495.1 Nicotiana undulata | reverse complement strand
CCAAAGTTTCCACCTTTTTCTTTCAAAACCCGTGAAAGGGTGCATAGTCCGGGGTTTCATAACTTCAGGACAGGATTTAAAGACATTACTTACCTCAAAACTAGCCCGAAACTACTCCGCAATACGCTTTCCTCTCGAATAAACCTCCGAAGGCTCCAAATCTACTAAGTCCAGATTTTTATCATCAATATGGGCTTAAGGAATAATTTTCAATCGAAAGATATCAATTTTACTCAAAAATCCGAATTCGGTCAAAACCCGACCCCCAGTCCCACGTCCCGAAACTCAGATATTTTTACAAAAAAGTGTTCTTCGTCTTCCCACGAGTCCGTACATATAAAGAACACCAAAATCGGAGTCCGTTTGACCCCTCAAATCGACCCTTGAAGGTCTCATAATCTCATGCCCCAAAATCCTATTTTTCTACTGTTTTTCATGAATTAAAGGCTGGGATTATGGTCTATAATCACCCATAAACGAGTTTTAATGATCAAAATACTTACCTCTGTGATACCCAATGATTTTCTCCTCCAAAATTCGTCCAAGAAGCTCTCCTCCGCTCAACAATGGTGTAAAAGAGGGTTTAGGTCGCAGATGAAATATTTAAATACTGCCCAGGCTTTTTGTTCTCCGCGATCCCAGCCTTGGCCCTGCGCATATTGTCGTCACTTTGACTTCCGCGATCGCAGCCCCAGGCACGCGATCGCATAGTGCTTTTGACCAGCGACCCCACGTGCCTATAACAACCCTACGCGATCACACTCTTCCCCACGCGACCGCACTGGGTTACCTGCTCGACCTCTGCGATCGCGGGCACACCTATGCGATCGCAGAGTGTAAATCCTGGCTCCTCTCAAAATGCTCTATGCGATTGCGACTCCCTTTATGCGATCGTAGAGAGTAAAAATTTGCTGCACTGACACCAGAAAATAACAGTTTCTCTAAGTCCAAAATGAGTCCGTTAATCACCCGAAATCAATCCCGAGCCCCTCGGGACCCCAACCAAACTTACCAACATATCCCATAACATCATTCAAACTTATTTGCACTCTAAAAACATCAAAACTAACATCAAAACACCAAAATTACATCGGATTCAAGCCTATGATTTCCAAAAACTTCCGAAACGCGCATTTGATCAAAAACCCAACCAAATCATTTCCGAATGACCTGAAATTTTGCGGGCAAGTCCAAAATGACCTAACGAAGCTACAGCAACTCTCGGAATCCCATTCCGACCCTCGGATCAAAATCTCGCCTATCAACCGGAATTCGCCAAAATACTAACTTCGCCAATTCAAGCCTAATTCTACATCGGGCATCCTAAAAATATTCTGAACACACTCCTAAGTCCCAAATCACCTAACGAAGCTATCCGAACCATAAAATACGTATTCCGAGGTCGTTTACCAATAAGTCAACTCTTAGTTGACTTTTCCCATTTTAAGGTTGTTCTTAAGGACTAAGTGACTAAATTCTCATTTAACCATTTCGATTTCAAGCCTATCAACTCTAACACATTAATAATAGAATAACCAACATATAATAAGCCACTAACAACAGTTATAATGCAGGTTTTACGTAACGACAGACCGGGTCGTTACAAATAGCTCAATACTCGGCTCTCAGCCCTCAATACACACACTCAATAGGTATTTGCGCTCACTGGGAGTGTATAGACTCCGGAGGGGCTGCTTCATCCCAAGCGTTATATCGCTGCGGCGTGCAACCCGATCCAATCATATAAGTAGCCATAAGGATCGTTGCAGCGTGCAACCCGATCCTTATGCACTCACATAGCTCACAGCTCGGCACTCAGTCCCTATCTCGATCACTAACCTCTCCCACCTCTCGGGCTCACAGAAATCATACAAATCAGCCCAAACTAACAGATATCAACAAGGACACAAGAGGAAACAGAGATATGACACACAAGTAAGACTGTGACTAAGTACAAGACAACAATTACCAGTCAATTCAACAAGTACACGACCGATGAGGGTCCCAACAATGATATCATATGGCCTAAGCATGGTTTCTAACATGAATGACAGTCAAATTTCTAGAGGACACAGGGAACATGTAATCAACAATAGGCTATTCGACTTTACAGTCTCACGGGACGGACCAAGTCACAATCCCCCATGATGCGCATGCACATGCCCGTCACCTAGCATGTGTGTCACCTCCAAATAATCACATCATACCAAATTCCGGGGTTTCATACCCTTATGATCGGATTTAAGACTGCTACTTACCTCAAATTACGGAAAAATCCTACTACGAAATGCCTTTTCCCCTCGAATCAGTCTACAAATTCCCCGAATCTAGCCATAAGCCGTACGATATAATTAATATAGGCTAAATGAATCAATTCCATAAGAAAAATACGAAATTATAAACCAAAATCCGAAATATGCTCAACCCGGCCCCCGTGCCCACGTCTCGAAATCCGGCAAAAGTCAAAAAACCTGTAAGACCATTCACTTAAGAGTCTAACCATACCAAATTTATCAAAATCCGACACCATATGATCATCCGAATCCCCAAAATTCACTCTCAAATTCTCAAGCCCTAAACCCTCAAATTTCACTTCAAAATCTCACCAATTAGGTGCAAAAATCAGTGGGGAAGCATCGTTATCAAAGATAAATAGACACAAGGATCTTACCTTAGTAATCACTTCAAAATCCTCCACAAAATCCTCTAAAATCCGAGTTCTAAAGGTGAAAAATCTCGAAGTCCCGTATTTATATGTTCTGCCCAGGCCTTTCGCACTTGTGGCCTTATTTTCGCACTTGCGGAACCTCTTCTGCGCAAAATTATCCGCACCTGCGGAATCCACTTAAACCACTGGGCTCGCACCTACACTCCAGGTCTCGCACCTGCGGAGTCGCTTCTGCGGCCCTTCGTCCGCTTTTGCGGAAATGACCAAGTTTTCCCTTTTCGCATCTGCGGGCTCGCAAATGCGCTCCCTTTCTCGAACCTGCGCCTCCTACTCTACCTGGCCTTGCCCGTATCTGCGGCCTCCTCCTCGCTTCTGCGAGTCTGCACCTGCGGTCTCTCCACCGCAGGTGCGAAACACCAGAAACTCAACAATTGCCTAAGTCCCTATTTCAATCTGTTAAGCCTCCGAAACACACCCGAGGCCTCCAAGACCTCAACCAAACATACCAACAAGTCATATAACCCAATACGAACTTAGTCGAACCCTCGAATCACCCAAAACAACATCAAAACACAGATTACACCCGAGTTCAAGCCTAAAGAACTTCTAAACTTCCAAATTTCACAAACGACGCCGAACCTATCAAACTACGTCCGATTGACCTCATATTTTGCACACAAGTCATAAATGACACCACGAACCTACTCCAATTCCCAGAAATCAAATTCGACCCCGCTATCAAAATTTTCGCCGCCAGTCAAATTCGCCAAAATTCCAACTTTCGTCAATTCAAGCCTAATTCTACTATGGACCTCCAAATCACAACAGACGCGCTTCCAATTCCAAACTCACCTAATGGAGCTAACGGAACCATCAAAATTCAAATCCGAGGACGTTTACACATAAGTTGACATCCGATCGTCCAACTTAAACTTCTAATTAAGAGACTAAGTGTCTCAATTGACTCTGGCGTCACTTCGAACCCGAACTAACCAACCCGGTAAGTCATATAACACTTGTAGAATACATTAAAAGCAGAAGAATGGGGAAACAAAGCTACAACTCTCGAGACGACCGGCCTGGTCGTCACAAAGTCACTTTGACATGTACAGTACAAATGCCACTAAAGATTGAGCTACTTGTTCCATTTCTGATTGTCTTATTGGTCTGTTTTGTTTGGTTTCTCCTTTCTTTTTTTTTCCAATTTAGATGTAGGCTTTTACTCTGTTATGGCACCAAATTCAATTCAAAAACTGATAAAAGCTATGGCCTTAAATGCCATTCTCTGGTGCCATTGTTAACAGCAAGAATGACCCTTGTAGTCGTTGGCATTAAAATGAATGGCCATGTAATAATAGTAGTTCCAGTAACAAAGTGAATTTCTTTATTTCTGTCCATCCCAGTAGCCTGATGGCCAGAGTAAATTAATGATGATTTCTAGAATAAATAAGCGAAGACAATAATGGTTTAATTGGCCCGAATAGGAAACTACTAAACACAAAGATTTGCATTGAAAATGAGTATTGCAATTTCTATTTCATGATTACAAAAAGAATAAAGAATTTAAGTTGCTTACACAAATAATTACACTAATGTTCTTTTTTATCCTAATAAGCCTATAACAAATTAAATAAGCAATAGAAAGAGAATTTATAGACAACAACACATGATGGTCTTAATTGTTTAAAACCTTGAACGCTTGCATTCAGGAGGAATGACTTGATTGAACCTTTGAGCATCTGTACAGTAATTGTATGTCATGTATTTCTGCTGCACCCATCTAAGCCTATTTCTGCCATTAGCGTCCAGTTCTTGAGTTTGCCATGTCTGATCGTTATTTACTGAATCATTGGATTTAGAGCCTCCACAAGATGAAGTAGATGATGCAGCTGACCAAACACAAGCATTTGTATTGAAATTCTTGTAAGAAGCTGTGAATGGAGCCATGGACCAGTCCGTTTTCACCCGCCCGCCTTGTGTTGCCCAGTCATCAGCATTCCATAGGCTAGCGTATACTCTCATTGCTTGATTCTTTGGAAATGCAACCCCAAGTGCTTCGTGGTTGTTGTATACTCTTATTGGTATGTTATCCACCAAAAATCTGGAAATAGACAAAACCCCAAAATGTCAGACATGAATAGTTCTAAGTAGAATTTGTTTTTCAATGAAATCCCAATAAGTTAGTAACGTACATGATGCGTTGAGCGTTCCAAATGATAGAATAGGTGTGAAACGATGTGGTGGGATCGAACCAGAGGTGAAACTGTTGTTCTTTGTTGCCTTTTCCCTGAGAATAAACGTTGGTGTGAACTGTGTAAGGCTGGCCAGATGAATTCCCCAGAAACTCGAAATCAATTTCGTCGTGCCCTGCTCCTTGAGACGACAACTGCAAATTACACAAACAAATGT
The DNA here is from genome assembly GCA_005239495.1 of Nicotiana undulata. Classification (NCBI taxonomy): domain Eukaryota; kingdom Viridiplantae; phylum Streptophyta; class Magnoliopsida; order Solanales; family Solanaceae; genus Nicotiana; species Nicotiana undulata. Next base: position 43,416 of record MDKH01105790.1, on the reverse strand, counting down.
ATCTACTTGTCAATAACTATATACATGTCCTATATACATAACAGTTAAATGAAGGGGACGGGGCTTACGTAGAAAGTGGTGACAGTGCCAGCAGAATTTCCAGGCACTAACTTGAGCTGCATGTCGAACCTTCCGAATAAAAACTCATTCTTGGATTGAAAGCCTGAGCCTGAAATTTTATCGAGAGACAAGGTGAGAAGACGACCACCTTCTTGTATCTGAGCACGCTGGTCACCCCAAGTGACGGTCGCGTCTTGGTAGAAATTATCAGCACAAGCAGGGTATAGGAGTAAAACTGCAAGAATAGAGAGCTGCAGAAACATTATAGAAATTCTTGAGGATAATGACATTTTGTGCTTTAATTTGAAGAGATGTGGCAACAAATGTTTGTGATTTGTGTTTGAGATTGTGACATGGAGTGGGATATGTATATATATAGTTGTGGAAAGTAGAGTTTAAGAAGGATCGAAGAAGGGAAATAAAGAACGCAATTAGCTGGGAATTGAAAGGATGGAAAATGACGTTTAAACGACGCGTTTGTATCAGAGGCTGCGGTTTCGGATAAAACAGTATAGATGAATACGTTCTTCACCAGTTGCTCATAGGAAAGCTTGCCATTAATATTTCTACCTAACGCGCTAATGTTTCTGTACTTTTCTTCTTTTCTATGATCCTCATATTTGCTTTCTAGTTCACGTGTACTTTTACTATAATACGAGAAACATTTTTAATGAATTTTTTTTATATCATCAAAAAATGCTATGACATTTTTAAGACCATACGTTTTAAAATTTTAATAGCCATGATCACCTATTTTAAAATTCTTCCTGTCTTTATTGAATTTGTGCTAAGCCAACCTACAATAATAAAGTGAAATGTGGAAAATATTAAGATATTTCGTGCATAATGTTTAGTAAAACAATTGTTTTTGTCTTTTTGACGTTAGTTTTGATTTAAAAAATTATAGTTCTATTACAAGTATTTTTGTTATTTAGTTAAATGATAATTAGTGTGATTTTAAAGTTTCAAAGCACCCATTCATCGAATTTTTTTAAAAATTAATTTCTCTAAAACTCTGTTTGGATAATTATTACCTATCGTTTTATAATATATATTGTATTGGATTGTATCATATCGTATCGTATCGTATCATTTTATGAAAACAACATTTTGTTTGCTATTGTTAAATAAAATTTTGCTGTTTGGTTTGACTATATCGTATTGTACTATAACTGATAACTTTACTAAAATCTCAATTGTTTAAATATTAAGTTTATCAAAAATTATGCATACAAATAATTTAACAAAACCTCTACTAGTTTATCACCAAATATGTCTTATAAATAGATTAAGCAATTAAGTTCATGCAAATTCTAAAAAAATAATGGAACAAGTTAATAATATTAAATACAATAATAAATACACTCCATTCCTAACTAGATCATAATAATAATAAAACAAAAAATAAAATGTCAAAGAACTATGATAAGAAAAGGAACGAAAATTGGCAGAAAAGATAATTAGTATAGGAGAAAAAAAATCAAATTAGAAGAAAAAACGAAACAAAAGAAGGCAAAACACATTTGACGTTATAGTTGGAAGAAAAGGGACGAAGACAAAGTAGGTTATAAGTTGGAGATTTGGAGTTAAAGAAAATAAAAAAGGTAAATAGAATTATGGAGTAATAAGTTAGGGCATAATTGGAATGAAAAATAGGAACAATTCTACCTCACTATATCGGTTGTTTTAAAAAATCATTGCGGAATAATGAATTTAACAATACAATAACACCAATATTAATAAAATAATTAAAACCAACATGATTCTTGAATATAATGGGTAACAACATCCAAACAAACACTAAAGTTTTGTTGACCAAAATGTCGGTGATATAGAACTTTTTCTTTTCTTTCTTATTCACGTTCTTTTCTTCTCCCCAAAAACCTATTCTATATCGGTCATCGGTGTATAGCAAAATTAGAACTTAGAATAGAAAGACGAAAGGGCGGCAACATAGTCAAATACTACAAGATTCCTTGCGATGTTATTATTTGTTCTTCCTTTCGGGTTCTCCCACCATCTCAGCCACCCCAATTGTCCTCCAAAGCTTTTCTCTTTACCCATTTTAAAGAGTTTTTCACTTTATTCCTTACAACTTGTTTGGATTGTTGTTAATTGTTATTTGATAATGTATTGTATTGTACTCCACTGCATTATAATGTATTGTATTGTTTGATGATTACAAATTTTGGATAGATTATATTATTTGTTATCGTATCATGATGTCACACACCAACACTATAAAGAATAAACTTGTAACATAATAATAAAAAATAGGATTTGGAGAAGAATTATTACATACAAAATATGATTATTTAATAATTACGAAAGGCAAGATGAGAGAAAAAGCAAGGTAACAATGCTACCACGTCAAATATGTCGTTTCATAAAGTGCCACTTTTTCGTCATTGCGTAACGATAGATTTAACGATACGATCACTACTAGAAAATGCTAAAATTTCGACTGAAGAAAGAGGTTGGAAATTTGCGACTGTTTCAGTCGAAAATAGCCAAAACAATTATTTACTTTTTCTTAATTTATTTCGATCGTGTACCGTCTATTTTGTTCACTAATTTTGGCACAAAAATGCGGGAATTAAATTTCTGACCGATTCCATCGGTCAATAAAAAGTCCAAATTCCGGAGTTTGACTAGATTTAGCTTTTCGACTGAATTGGTCGGAAAAAATAAAATAAAAAAACAAAATTTTAAAATATTTCGACCGAAATGGTCGAAAAAATACTGCGAGTTCCAAACCCTGACTTGTCATTGCTTTTACCGACTAAATCGCTCGGGAATCATTTTAAATAATATAATTGTTTATTTTTTCTGACCAAATCGATCGAAAATCATTTAACCCCCCCTCCCCCAAGTCCTCTCTTCTGTTTTTGTCACGACCCAAATATGGCGCCTATCGTGAAACTAGGCAAGCCTAAATCCAACATTTTATTTCAATTTCATAAAAACATCCTTTAAATTTTTAACAATGGAATGATTAGACATAAGTAAAAGCCTAGTTAAATACAAGTAACCAAAAATGCGATATAACTGCCCGAAATCGGGGCATCGCTGAGTACAAGAGCATCTAAAAGTACCGGACATAGTCCACAAATGTCTATAAACTTAAACATCAAAGTAAAATAAACTAGGGAAGAGAAGATCGAGGTCCGCGAACGTCATAGAGCTACCTCAATAGTCTCCAACTCCAACGCAGAAAGTCAGCAGCCGTCGGCATCGTGTCCAGAAGTGCCTGGATCTGTACACAATGTGCAGGGAGTAACGTGAGTACACCAACTCAATAAGTAACAAGTCCAAACTATGGACTGAAGATAGGGGCGAACTCAACCGGTATTCTCTTAGCTCATTCAGAAAGATCTCATAATTTCATTATCCATGACTGTTAATGTAAAAATAACATGAAAATAAACGTACGAAAACATAGAGATGCTCTTAATCGTTTTAGGCAAACTCATCACTGAAAATAAAGCAAAGCCGAACAGGGTATTGAAGATATCTCTACTGCCTCTACATCCCAATGCATATTATGAGAATGATGCACCATAATATCTGCCTCAAATGCCCTCACTCTTGATATCTCAATCACTTAGTACCGCATATGGCTCAACCGGCCAAGGGAAGGTCCATCCCGAAATATATATACACAACACATGACCATAGGTCATCCGATACCGAGGATTAAGGGAAAACAAGCCCTATGGAGTAGATCCATCTCCAGGTGATAAGTACTTCGGAAAAGATCCATCCCTCAATCATATCAATCGCGCTCACTGGGGTGTATTTGTAAGGACCCGTAAATTTCTTAACTAAAAATGATGTCCGGTTAGATCCCTATGCTGTTATAACTGTAGAAATTCTTCCAGGACCTAAAAGATAAAATTTTCCAAAATTGCGCAGATCTACGGTCCACTATACGATCGCAGATCAGGTATGCAGACCGCATAGTGGTCGCATACCTGGACAGTCTGTTGTCCAATTTGAGGACAACTATGCGGCCCAAGATGCGATCGTATTTTGGGAATGCAGACCGCATAGCTGTCGCATCCTTTCACCTCCATTATTGCGGAGGAGGTTAAGCGACGCACTATGCAATCGCATAACAGGTATGCGGACCGCATAGTGGTCGCATACCTGGGTAGTCCGTTTTCAATTTTGGCCCATTTGAGGGCCATTTATGCAACAGGAATGCGGACCTCATAGTAGGAATGCGATCGCATTCCTGACTGCATTTCTTGTGTCGGGGCAACTTTTTCTTTATTTTTATAACCCGACCCCATTTCGATATATAAGCCTAGGGGCTTCATTTGGGGTCATTTCCTACTGATTCTTAGAGAGAGTTGAGAGCTATGTAGAGAGAGGAAGAAGAAACCTAGCCTTCCAATCACCAAACCTTGCTCAAGTATTCAAGAATTAGGGAAGATAACCACTAGATTGTCCTCCATCCGGGTAAGTTCTACTTCCAAGACTTCATATAAGGGATTATGAGGTCAAAATATTTTGTGGGGTTATAAATAGGCCATGCATGTAATGCTAAGTTGTAGTATGTAATATTAATGAACTAAATTGGGTAGTCCATGTTAAAATTGGTTGAGGGGAGAAGGAATTTCCATTTTCGGACCTTGCAATCCATTTCACGCGTTAGGTGTTTGATGCAATTCCTAAGAGAGTCACACCATGAGAAATCTTCCTAATTATTAATCAATTCCCGCTATCTCCTTATAGATTTCTATTGCTAGAGGTGTTGGTGTATTATAGAAAACGTAAGGAAAGCTCAACCAGGTATGTTGGCTAAACTTTCTCCTTCGGGATGAAAATCCATAATGTTTTCCAAAGGTTTAAGTATAATCGGCTCGAAATTTCTAATTTCTACAATCCGGGTCATCCCGTATGAAATTACAAACTTTATTATTTCAAATGAGCTTATTATCGAAAGATATAGGTTTAATTATGGTTTGTTTATTAAAATGGTATTTCTTTGAGTAGTATTCTAAATGAAAACTAGTATACCATTTGGGTGAGAAAAACTTGATATGCTTAATACTCCTAATTGCTCCTACGTGTGCTTAATGACTTGATTGAGTATGTTTCGTTGTTGATAATCTATAAAGGTGTTAAAAATGAATTGAATGAACTGGGAAAGAGTAATTCAAGAATAATTGGAGTATTGCTTGTTTATGACTTTGATGTGTGTTTCTATTGCTAGTTGGTATGCCCTAATTTTTGGGAAGAAACCTTTTGTGCTTAAAGTTTCAATTGCTAAGTAACTTTATATATATGATTTTCTAAAATACTTTATACGTTGGAAATGAGTGGTGATCCTTGAAACTAAAATAAGGGAAAGTATGGAATACGGAATACGGCCATTGTGCCATGAATAGAGAAACTTGAAAAAAGGCCCCAAAGAGCCGAGGAAATATGCTATTTTGAGGTGTTGACAATGCTAATAAATTTTTGTACAATGTGAACGATTCTGAGATAGATACATTTCTACATATGTGTTACCTTTGTGTGCAAACTAACAAAAAATATTTTTGGGAGTATCATTAGCAAAACCGAGGAAGGGTGGGTCATAAGGCCCATACCTGAAACTAAACGTGCCGGTGTAGGAGTGGATTGTGGATTGTGATGGTTCCCCTTGATTGTGATGAAATTGGTACCTCTGAATTGTAAAATGAATGAGATCGACCCACACGACATATGTGGGGAGGCGACTTAGCTGATCAGGTTGAGATCAGACTCCATGTTGCGCACATGGTGGTACTACTCCTGTAACAACTTTCTTTCGCATCATATGTCAAACCACATTGTCCGTGAGGAGATGGCCTAGCCGATCGAGCGTGATCGGACGTCGTGCTAACAAAGGCGGTGGAATATCGGTGCTAATGATCTCCCAGCCAAAAAGTGTAAACATATATATATATATATAAACTATTTTCGTGTACCGAAAAATTGTTATGTTTCAATTGGCTATTTGAATATTGTTGGTTGTGATTTGTTGTTTCTATGTGTTGTGTTTACCTCTATGGATGCTCTACTTGAAAGAGGATTTTTAGTTATACATACTAGTACTATTCGATGGTGCTAACGTCCCTTTTGCCGGGGGCGCTACATCCCATTCATGTATGTAGGTGACTCTGTAGCTGGTAGCGCGGATCGCAGGTGAGGGTGCCTTCTCCTTCTCCCCACAGCAGGTTTGGTGAGCCCCGCTTCCTCCGGGGTTCAAGTGTAGTGTTTGTTGTATTTATTTTGTAAAAGACACTAAATTTTGAGGTATAGCCGCGGCCTTGTCACCGGCATTTTTATAATTCTCCTTAATTGTATTTAGAGGCTCCGTAGACAGGTTGTGGGTGGTGTCGGGTATTGGAATAACTAGAAGTATTTATATTTTGGCAAATATGTTTTTCATCTACAAAGATGGTAATATTCTAAATATCATGATTGAGATTTCTACTGAGAACAAAAATGGAAGCTAATGAAATGTTTATAAAATATGATTGATTGAATTTACCTCCTCGTTGTTCATAAGCTAATTTTGGGTAGAATGAAACCTAGCAGGCTTGCTCAGTCAGGTTTACTCGGTTGAGCGCCAGTCGCGCTCCTTGTTTTTGGGGCGTGACAGTATTACAGACTCCGGAGGGGCTCCTACAGCCCAAGCGCTATCAAAATCATCAGTATAACCGCTACGGCGTGCAGCCCGATCCCATAGCAGTCACTCATAACAGGCTCTCGGCCTCACTCAGTTATCAACCTCTCCAATCTCACCACAGGCTCACAATGTCATGAAAATAACCCGGAACAAATGATATGACAAATCAATAAATTACCGAGACTGAGATATGATATAATGATGCATGATCATGACTCAGTATGAAATAATGAATGAAACTAATGAGATGATAGCAATAAGCGACCGCTAAGGGTCCCGCAATACCGACACAAAGCCTAAATCATGATATCTAGCATGGTTTACATCTCAACCAATTCATCACATGAAGAAACATGTATATTAACAGGATAGAGTCATTAAATGGTGCCATGGAATTGTCCAGGACACAATTCTCACAGTGCAGGCTCGCCCGCCCGCCACTTGGCATGCGCGTCACCTCAATATTAATCACATAACACATAGTTCGGGGTTTCGAACCCGCAGAACCAAGTTTGGAAGTGTTACTTACCTCAAGCCAAGCTAAATCCTACTCCGCTACGCCTTTGCTCCTGGATTCGGCCTCCAAATGCTCCAAATCTATTCACAACCAGTACAATACCATCAATATACGCTAAGGGAATGAATTCCACAGGAAAAACTACCAAATTCGACCAAGAATCCGAAATTGGTTCAAACCCGGCCCCCTGGTCCACGTCTCGAAATCCGACAAAATTTACAAAACATGAAATCCCATTCACTCACGAGTCCATACATACGAAATTTATCAAAATCCGTCACCGTTTGGCCCCTCAAATCCTCACATCAAACTCTCCAAAATCCCAAGCCCTTACCTCTCATTTTCACCCCTAATTCCACTAATTACTCCCTCTGTTCCAGTTTATGTGAACCTATTTATTTTTTGGTCTGTTCCTAAAAGAATGACTCCTTTCTAAATTTGGTAACAATTTAGCTTAAACTTACAATTCTACCCTTAATGAGAAGCTTTTATAACCACACAAATACTCTGGGCCCCTTCTTGACTTGTTTAGGACCACAAATTCTAAAAGTTTTCATTTTTTATTAAACTCCGTGCCCAATCAAACATGTTCACATAAATTGAAACGGAAGGAGTAATTGATAAGACAACGGGAGAACACAATAGATAAGAGTATTAGAGCTCAAGCAACTTACCTCGCTGAAAACCCCTTGAATCTCCTTTCAAAATCACTCCAAAAGCTCCAAAAACCGTTTTGAAAATGGTGGAATTGAACCCAAATTCGCGAAGTGTTATATTTATACTTTCTGCCCAGGGCTTTCACACCTGCGACAATATATCTGCTCATGCGGCCGTACCTGTGGTCAAAACCTCGCACCTGCGAGAACCACTTAGGTCCTCAAGTTCCGCACCTGCGCCCCAGGTCTCACACCTGCGGGCTCACAGATGCGACAAATCTCACGTTCCTCCGGACCTAGCCCAGTCCTCCACATCCGCATCTGCGACTCCCCCAACCGCACCTGCAACCTCGCACTTGCGGCTCCCCTTCCGCATGTGCGAAAAACACCAGAAGCTTCACAAACCAGCAAAACCAACTATCTCCCAACACCAAAAATTGATCCGTTAACCACCCGAAACAAACCGAGGCCCTCGGGACCTCAACCAACTATACTGACAAGTCATATATCAACATGCGAACTTTGTCGAACCTTCAAAACACTCAAAACAACATCAAATTACCAAATTACCCTCAGATTCAAGCCTAAAAACTTCTAAACTTTCAAATTCTGCGAACGACACCGAAACTTACCAAACTACGTCCGAATGACCTCAAAATTTGCTCACACGTCACAAATGACACTACGAACCTACTCCAACTTTCGAAATTCCATTCTGACTCTGATATCTAATTTTCCATTGCTGACCAAAATCGCCAAATTTCTAACTTTCGTTAATTCAAGCATAATTCTACCACGGACCTCCAACTTTCTGTGCAGATTTCGGAGCAGATAGTGGTTGATCGAGAGGTTGGTTGCAAGCATTCACTAGCAGACCCAAGGTAGACTTGCAGGCGTCCGCAGGCCCTGGCGTCCCCTTCTATGTTCTACATTTCTGTTTTATTTTCTTTCGAGACAGATGTACTTTTCTTTCAGACCACTATTTGTAGCTATTCATAAAACGTTTCATGAATTGTGACACAGTTCTGGGTGGTAGTATTAGCTCATGGTTAAACAATATTTATTAAATTTCGCATTTGTTATCACCTGTTTTAAATTATTTACTTATATTGAATTAATTGTAAAGGAAAACGGTTATCTAAATTATAACATTGGCTTGCCTAGCGAGTATGATGTTAGGCGCCATCACGACCCTGACGATTGGGAATTTGGGTCGTGACACATAAATATGGTATTGGATGGAACAAAAATATGGACCCGTTATCTAAAAAGTCAAACTTTGGTCAAACATCTCATTTCATTAAGCTTTCAACTTTCAAATTTCGACATAGTCCGATATCTCGGGTTAGGGACTTCCGATTTCGATTTCGGGCATATGCCCAAGTCTCAAATCACGATACGGACCCACCGGGATCGTCAGAGTACGAGTCCGGGTCCGTTTACCAAAATATATTGACCGAAGTCAACTCAAATGAGGTTTTAGGCAAAATTTCTTATTTTTATAAGTTTGTAACATAAATGCTTTCCAGAAAGACGTTCGGGCTGTGCACGCAAATCGAGGAAGGCTAAAGCATGACTTTTAAAGGTTTCGGATCACAACATTAGGTTTAATTCATAAGATAACCTATTGGATCATCACAGAAGACTGAAAATTTAGAACATCATCCTCAATTCCCGATAAAAGAGATCGAATTTTCAATTTTAATTTCTTCTATGTTTCTCGTAGAAACTTCGGTGATTTGACATGCAAATATTGTTTTTGGTCATAATAGGAGTAATAATTTTAGTTTGACGATTACTTCAAAAGTTTGGTCAACACATATTTTGCTCTCTTGGAACACATTTCTGTCTCATTCCCTGACTGCAGAGCATGTAGGAATATACATCTTAACAGTGCTTAAATTCATATCTCGATTTCAAGGAGTTTTTGCTTGTATCCTCATATAATTTATCTATAAGCAGCTTTATCTCAACAATTACAACTATATATCTTATCAAAGTAAGAGCATGAAAAATTGTGCTTCATATGGTAACAATTTCTTGTATTTATTCAGGAATTGACATGACAGAGGCATATTCTACCAGTACAGACATATAAACTTGAACAACATTTGATCAAAGAGAATAAATAAATTAAACCAGCTTTTATTGGAAGTTGGAACAAACAATAAAGAATTTCACACCACTATAAGGAAAATAGCCAATCCGATAAACCACCAGGCTATATATGCATAAATCTTCAAACCTTGGGAATTAAGTACGTAGTCCCAGTTTCCTAAAACCTTGAGCTCTTGCACTCATGAGAAAAGCCTTGAGGAAACCTTTTTTTATCAGCGCAGTAGTTGTAAACCATGTGTTTTCTCTGCACCCATCGGACCCTATTCCTGCCCTGAGCATCAAGTTCATGAGTTTGCCATGCCTTAGCATTGCCTGCAGAATCAGTGGACTTACATGAAGAGGCGCCGGATGTGACTGCGCAACCATCAATTTTGAAGTTTCTGTAGTAAGCAGTGAAAGGAGCATGTGTCCAGTCAGTCTTGACTCGGCCTCCTTGTGTTGCCCACTCATCTGCATTCCATAAGCTGCAGTACACTTTCATTGGTTGGCTCTTTGGGTATGGAATGCCATTGTTTTCATGGTTGTTGTATACTCTAACTGGGATGTCATCTACCAAGAACCTGATCCATCATATTGAAAAAAAATGTAAGCAAAAATGTTGTGGAGTAACAAAAATAGAATTTACACTATCAGATAACATGCTATCAATATATAACATAATTATAAAAATAGCTTACACTATGCGGTTAGCGTTCCACACAATGGTGTAGGTGTGAAATGCTGCGGTTGGGTCGAACCAAAGGTGGAATTGTTGTTCTTTGTTTCCCTTTCCTTGAGAATAGACGTTGGTATGGACAGTGTAGGGCTCGCCCGTCGTATTACCCAAGAACTCGAAATCGATCTCATCATGTCCTTCTCCTTGTGAAGATAACTGATCAAGAAATAAAGAAAATTAAACAAAAATCAAATCACCATATATAACTTGGAAATAAAAATCGAAAGTTGATGAATAGCTTACAAAGAAGGTGGTGACAGTGCCAGCAGAGTTTCCAGAAACAAGTTTGAGTTGCATGTCAAATCGTCCGAATAAATACTCATTCTTGGATTGAAAACCTGAACCAGAAAGTTTGTCAAGGGACAGGGAGAGGCCCTTGCCTCCTTCTGTTATTTTACCACGTCCTTCTCCCCAAGTGATCTCTGCAAGATTATTAAAATTAGCTGAGGCAGCAACTAGGCTGCCCATTAGAATGGAAATTAGAAATAAATGAGAAGCCATTGAATTAAATGATGAAGAGAAGATAAAGAGTAAGAATGATGATATATTCTTTAGGTTGCTTAAGGAGTCCTTTTATAGGTTGAGGGCCAGGGGTATTATTCCTTGAGAACATGAGAGGAGGAAGTAGTGGCTCCAAATGGAAGAAATATGGGCAACATATTGAGCTGGAAACCTTAGTTTATTCGTAATCATTTGCGGACCAAATACTTGTTTGCGCGTGGTTTCTGTTTTTGACCCATTATAAGGATATAATTTATACGTTGTTTATATTACCTCATCTGAACATGCATTTTCTGTTCTAAAGACTAACTAAAAGTAGCCTTTAGGATCCAGCTATTAGTATATTACGATACAACATGGCATGCGAATACGTGAGCTAGCTCTATTTTCTCTAGTTACTTACATGCAAAAGGACAACTAGGTGCATAAGGCTTTTCGCATTCATCGCAGGTTCAAGAAAGGGTCGCACTCAGTGCGGACTCAGAATTTTATGCGAGCGAGTTTAATTTTAGAAGTACATAACTTTAGTCGTAAAATAGTAGTTGTCAAGTGGGTTCAAATAAATATTTATACAAAATTTACACACCTTTAATCCTAATTTATACATATACACAATATTATATTTTGGTGAAGCGGGTTCAATTGAACCCGCTAGTCACCACTTGGGTCCGCCACTGGTCGCACCCAAAGGATATGATATAGACAGCGTACTCTAATGCAAACATTAATGGCTGCTTCCATATCGAACTCAAGACCTATAAGTCACACGAAATCTAACTTTGTCGTTATGGCTATTTACTTACCTGCAAGCGTAACAAAATATTTTTTTATTGAATGGATTTTATCTCTACGTATGAAGGATATATATGGAAGAAAATAGGGAGATGTAATTATTTTAGTTAAATTATCAACTTGACTTTCAGAAACACATGGAGGTATCCAAAATCATGATGCCATGCGACGACCGAACAATTCCTATACCAAACGTTATTTTGGAACTAAATAATTCATGACGGTGCTTAATATGAGAGATCTGAACATGAAAAGATTTGGAGATTAAATGATGTGTAACTAACCAAATATTTAAAATTGTGATACTAATCGGTTAGCTAGTCTTTTCATTCTTGGTTACTACATGTTCGCTAGCTTCATTTTCTCCAAGATGGATGCAGCAAGATGAGATGAAACTTAATTCCTTTCCATGTGCCCTCAAATAATTGACCAAACATATGATTTCATTAACATAATTGACTTATTCTTCCATAACGCTAATTAGTTTTTACCGTTCAAGAATATTACATGTGAATACGTGTTAATAAGCATTTCGGTGCTTTCTCTTCTTCTTTATTTATTATTATTTTTTTATTAAAAATTCTTTTTTGTTGGGGTCTTTTTTCTCTTTGTTGTTGCGTTGGCCATCATGAAATATTATGGAGTTTAACTTATTGGGTCAAATACTATTGAGGACATAGTTTTCACCATTGGCAACATTCTTCTCTCGATCATAATTTAATTTGTAGTACTCTTTAACTTCAAGAAATCAAAACCTATATGATAATTCACGTAACATCCCCCGGCCGGCCTTTGAGGTGTTTGCATTTGAGACCTCAAAACTCAAATTGCAACAATTATGCCATCAGCCTGGATTCTCTGGATCAAATTCCACTTCCTAATTTCAGAATTAATTAGGAGAAAGAACGAGAATGGAACTTGTTGAAGTAATGGTTCTGCACATATGTAACAGGGAGCATTCCTCTCAGAATTTTGGAGGCTTAACTGGTTATAATTAACTATAGGATCAAATTATAAATTTGATGCTCACAAAGGAAAGGATATTATTGTTAGGACCGAAAAAGTCCGGACAATAAAAAAAAATCTACCAAATGAGACACAAATATTTAACGTGGTTCGGTCAATTGACCTACGTCCACCGCGGAGATAAGCAATCCACTATAATAAAAGAGAGTACGAAATATCGAGAGAACAACCTCACGAAGATGCAAACACAAGTGACACACTAACACTTGTCCCGTAAAGTTCTCCCCCTAAACACTACTCTCAAACACCTTACGGCTACATTGTGGATGTTGCTGAATGAGAAGAAAGGATCCTCAATTTATAGAAGTCAAAACCTTTTCCTACAAGAAAAAGGACTAGCCAAACATGGAAGAACTATAATTTCCTTCTACAAGAAGGAAAACTCAATTATGGTAAATATGTTGTCGTTTCCTTCAAGAAATAGAAAAACCAAATATGATTAGAAAATCAGGACATCACCTAACAATTATAATATATAACTTTCTGCTAATATTATAAATGGGATGTCTAACGTGTTGTAAAGAGAGAGATAAGGTTTTATGTTCCCTTCTCCGTGTATTCCCTTTTTGAATATTAATATACAAATTGAGGTCTTCAGCATGAACCCCATGATAGCGAGCTTTAAAAAAAAAGTTTATGGCATCAGCCTGGAAGCTCATTAACAGCATTTGGGTGCTTAGAGCTTGTGAACATTCGGAATCCAACGAGATTTTGGAAAAGAATCTGGTTAGGGTTTCTGCAGAATGTTTGAGAGAGAGGAAATAAGAGAAAATTATGTGGCCCAAAAACTGAATTAACCCTTCATCCCTTTTCTATTTATATGTATGTCCTTTACAAATAAGTACTTATTATTACAAAAGAAGGAACCTGTACTTGTGACCTTGACTTTATAGCCATTTGGAAGAGAGACTAGATAAGGAATAGTTAAGGGAATTATATTGAAAAAGGATATCTTTATTTGAGGTTAGGTGATCAGTGGCACCAGAATCAATTATCTAGACTAATTTTGTAGAGTTTGTAGAATTGGTGGTTTGTGTCAGCATACAAGAACTACAACCAGACAATATAGGATCAGACAACAATATACCAGCAAAATTGGCAGATGCCATGAGATGAGGTGGAGTGATTGAATCATATAGTTGAGATTGCTGAAGCATATTTATTAACTGAGTGTGTTGCTGCTCTGTTAGACCAGGTACTGCAGATCTTTGAGCCTCAAAAGACACAATAACACCACTGTTAGCATTAGGAGTGAGGCCATATGAGTTTGGGTTGGAATCATTGGGGAATTCACTTTCGGTAGTCACATTGACTGCAATTCTCCTGCATTTGGTAAAATTAAAATTAGGAGTAAGCCCATGAAGCTTGTAACACTTATCAACTAAGTGTCCAGGCTTCTTGCAGTATTTGCAAAAGATATTACTCAGGTTTCTTTTGCTGTGGTCAAAATTAACCCTTTGAGTATATTGTCTTTGAGACTGAACAAAATGTGCTTTATTATTGAGGCCAGACACATTAAAGGATGTAGATTTAGAACTGAAATGTGAACCAGGATTTACTTGTCTTTGTTTTTCATCTTGTAATGGGATGTTATAGGTGTTATCAAGTGATGGAAGTGGTTGCATCATCAAAAAAATTACTTTTATCCCCAGCATATATCTCATTCATACCCATAAGAAATATGTGGACTCTATCCTCTTCTTCCTCTTTCAGAAGTTCAGCTCTAATAGGACATGCGTAAGCATTTACTTTATTACTACACATTACCGTCAGTTCATCCCATAATTTCTTAAGTTTGTTGAAATAGGAAACTATATCAAGAGCTCCTTGCATAGTGGAAGCAAGCTCTTTCTTTATCTCAAAAATCTCCGTCCCATGAATTGCCCCATATCTTTTATTTAATTGTTCCCATATGCTTCTTGGCAGGTTTTGAGTATTGAACACTCTCAGCAATTTCTGGAGAAAGTGAACTGGTCAACCGAGAGATGGCCATATTATTACATCTTTTCCATTGTTCCATGTGTGGAGAATTTTCAGCAGGTTTGGGGCAAGTACCATTTACGAAACCAATTTTATTCTTAGCAGACAAAGACACAATTATACTTCTTTTCCACCCACCAAACCCAGTACCAGAGAAAGGTGTGTGGACTAAGAAAATCCCAGGTATATCGAAGGGATGAAGGAACATTGGGTTCGAGGAACCAATAGCACTACTATTACTAGTTCCGTCAATACTCCCCATTGTTTACAATACAAAATACACCAAACACTTAATATGCCAAACACAAATATCACAACAACAACCCTCAGAGTTCGAGGAACGATTAACAACTCTACTGTAAAACATAGAGTTTTGAGAAGGAGCGATATTACCAATCTCTTTTGCAACCGAAAATAGTACGGCTTGATAATCACCAGAGTCTCCAGAAAACCAGGACTTGAAGGCGCAGTTGAAAGCTGGAAATTGAAAATCCTAACTTCGGCGGTGGAACTTGAACCCTAGCTTCAAAATTATACTTGAACCCTAGCTTCGACAACTACTGTCGCCAACTCGAAACCAAGAGAAAACCTCAAATCGACCGAGATATTGAAGATATAAACTATAAGTTGTAGAGAATTCACAAAAAAACGAAGAAAGTATTTTGCGAGAAAAAAAATGATTTTGAATTTTCCTCGAAAATGAACGAGGGTACCATCGCTCAATTCAGCATGATGAGATCAATCAGGATCTATGCTCTGATACCATGTGAACATCCTGAATCGAACGAGATTTTGGAAAGAATCTGGTTATATGGTTTCTGCAGAATGTTTGCGAAGAGAAGAAATAAGAGAAAATGATTTGTGGCCCAAAAATTGAATTAGCCCTTCAACCCTTTTCTATTTATATGTTTGTCCTTTATGAATAAGTACTCATTACAAAAGAATCATAACTAAACAGCTAATGACTATGTACAAATAAAGTAATATCTGGCCAAATCATTAAGATTGCCTTATTGGGCCTGAGATCAAGTAGTCGGATAGCCCAACACCCCCGCTTCAAGTTGGAGGGGGAGAACACCTTCAACTTGGACAAGAAGGACTGATGAAGCACACCAGTAAGAGGCTTAGTGAAGATGTCGGCAAGATGATTAGATGTGGAAACATGAAACAACTGGATCAAGCCATCTGCTAACTTCTTCCGTATAAAATGAAAATCCACTTCGATATGCTTGGTTCTCTCACAAAATACCAGGTTCTTAGCAATATGAATGGCAACCTGATTGTCATAAAAAACAGAAATAGGAACAAAAAGATCAGGAAGCAACCTAGTGGGCCAAGTAAGTTCAGCCACAACTTTGCTGAGTGCCCTATATTCTGCCTCAGCTGAGGAGAGTGAAACAACATGTTGTTTCATAGATTTTTAGGCCACCAAACAGTTACCCAAAAAGACACAAAAACCAGAGACAAACTTGCGAATATCAGGACAAGGTGTCCAATCACTATCAAAATATGCTGTGAGAGTACAATTAGGAGAGTTAGAGTAGAATAGCCCAACATCAATGGTTCCCTTCAAGTATCTCAACATATGAAAGATAGATGTCATATGAGTCAAGAAAAGAAGCTTTTCAATTAGACTTTTGTACCTTTCAGGATGATCAAACAACTCCCCAGAATCAACTTTCAACTTGGAATTCAAATGCAAAGGAGAAACAACAAGGGTCACCTCCAAACGGTTATATTCTTTAAGTAAATCCAAGACAAACTTTCTTTGATTTAGAAAGATACCATCAGGAGAATTACTGAATTCAATGCCCAAGAAATGGTGTAACAAACCCAAATCTTTTACTTTAAACTCATTATCCCAAAATTTTCTTTGAAGCAGAAATATCAACAAGATTGTTTCATGTTAAGATGATATCATCTACATATACAACAAGAATTACAATGTCACTAGAAGACCCTTTTACAAATAAGTAATAATCATTTAAGGAATGAGTGTACCCTCTTGAACACAAATCTTGGGACAACTTTGCATACCATTGTCTAGAAGATTGCCTCAAGCCATAGGGGGATTTCTTTAGCTTGAAAACTAAGGGGGCATATGAGGAAGATGAACAAATGGAAAGACCTTGAGGAAGATTCATATAAACCTCTTCATGTAAATCACCATGAAGAAAAGCAATATTTACATCAAGTTGAAACATAGACCAACCTTGCTTGACAGCAATAACTATAAAACATTTAACAGTAGACAACTTCACAACAAGTGAAAAAGTTTAAGTGAAATTCACTCCCTCAACCTGTGTATCACCCCTAATCACAAGCCTTGCTTTATACCTTTCCATACTACCTTCTGCTTTATACTTTATTTTATAGACCCACTTGCACCCAATAGGTTTTTTTTCCAGCAGGTAGTTCAACAATATCCCAAGTCTTATTGACATCTAGTGCCTCAAACTCCTTTATCATTGCTTCTTGCCAGGCTGGAATATGGGCTGCCTGAGCATAAGTGTATGGTTAAGATTCAGTAGGTTGAGCTGAAGAACAAGAAAAAAATGCAGGTAACTGATATTTATAGTCATGTCAATATGATGGAAGATGATGTGGTCTGTCAGATCTTCTTAATGGAGGGTAACTAAGTAAATGGACAGGAAGAATGTCAGGATTGAAAGTTGGGGGTTGAATAGAGGAAAAATGATTGGAAACAACAGGAGAATCAGGTGGATCATGCAAAAGAGCAGAATGTGCAGCTGGAGAATTAGAACTAGGAATATGAGTAGTAATGGAGGGTGAGACAGGAGAGGATGGAGATGGAATGTTTAAATGAGTATCTTCATTGGGTATAACATGAATATGTGGCTGCTGAGAAGGTGAAAATAGTGTCATTAGAAGGATCCAACACAACACCGGGAAGAAGAGAATCTGACTGTATAGTAGGAGATGGAGAAGAAGAAGACTTATCAAAAGGAAACACAAGCTCATGAAAGATAACATCTCTAGCAATAAAAAATTTGTGAGTATCTAAACAATACAACTTGTATCCCTTTGTGAAAAAAAGGGTATCCCATAAATATACATCTCATGGCCCTTGGTTGGAGTTTATCTCTTTGTGGAATTGGTATAGTTGCATAACATAAGCAACCGAAGGATCGTAGGTGATAATGATGTGGTACTTTCCCATGTAGTATCTCAAAAGGTGATTTGTTGTTGAGAAATTTAGAAGGAAGTCTATTGATGATGTAAGTGGCTGTCAATAGGCAATCACCCCATAATCTAAGTGGTAGTTTGGACTGAAAGAGAAGTGCTCTAGATTCTCCAAGTAGAGTTCTATGCTTCCTCTCTCCTCACCATTTTGTTGTGATGCGTGAGGGCAGCTGGTTTGATGAATGATGCCATTATCAGAGAAAAAGAAAGTGGCTATGTGACTGGAACCAAGCTCCAAGGCATTGTCACTGCTAATGGTTTGAACATTCATATTGAATTGAGTTTTGACCATGAGAACAAAAGTTTTTAGAAGAGAAAATGCATTACTTTTGGACCCCATTAAGTGAGTTCAAGTAGATCTACTAAAATCATCCACAATGAGAAAATATCTAGATCCAGAGTAGGGGTGTGATAAGGTCCCCAAGTGTCAACATGAATAAGTTGAAAAGGTTTATTTGTCTGAATACTACTGTTAGGGAAGGGCAACCTAGTTTGTCTAGCCATAAGACATACATTACAAGGAAAATATTTTTAGAAGAAACAGAGATAGCAGAAATAGTTTTCATTCTCACAAAAAGAATATGTACAAGACTATGGTGACAAACAATGTCCATATCATCGTGTGCAACTTTATTACAAGAAATGGATACTTCAGAAAATGGCCCTGGATAAAACATCCAATATAAGTGAACATAAATATACAACGCAATTATTGTACCAGTTTATTCGCAGATATTAAATTGTACTGAAAAGAAGGGACATAAAGGACATTGTGTAAAGTGATAGATACATTTAATGAGTAGGAACTAGTACTTGTGACCTTGAATTTATAGCCATTTGGAAGAGAGACTAGATAAGGAATAGTTAAGGGAATTATATTAAAAAGGACATCTTTATTTGAGGTCATGTGATCATTGGAACCAGAATCAATTATCCAGACTAATTTTGTAGAGTTTGTACAATTTGTGGTTTGTGTCAGCATACAAGAACTAGAACCATACACTATAGGATCAGACAATAATATACCAGCAAAATTGGTAGATGCCATGAGATGAGGTGGAGTGATTGAATCATATAGTTGAGATTGCTGAAGCAGATTTATCAACTGAGTGTACTGCTGCTCTGTTAGACCAGGTACTGCAGAACTTTGCCTCAGAAGACACAATAACAACACTGTTGTCATTAGGAGTGAGGCCAGATGCGTTTGGGTTGGAATGATTGGGAATTCACTTTATGTAGTCACATTGGCTGCAATTATCTTTCCTTTGGTGAACTTGAAATTAGGAGGAAACCCATGAAGCTTGTAACACTTATCAATTAAATGTCCAGGCTTCTTGCAGTATTTGCAAAAGAGATTACTCAGGTTTCCTTTGCTTTGGTCAAAATGAACCCTTTGAGTATACTATCTTTAGCTGAACAAAAAGTGATTTGTTGTTGAGGCCAGACACATTAAAGGATGTAGATTCAAAACTGCAATGTGAATCGGGATTTACTTGTCTTTGTTGTTCATCTTGTAACAGGATGTTATAGGTGTTATGTCACGACCCCAAATCCTAACAGGTCGTGATGGCGCCTATCGTGGAACTAGGCTAGCCAACCATCACATAACTACCCATTCGTTCTATTATAATATTTCACAGATCAATAACGAACGGCAAACAGAGTATAAATAATTTCATTAAGTCTTTGCTCCCCAATAATAATCTAACAGTCTAAACAAAACCTCCCAAGACTGAAGTCAACATGGTCACGAGCATCTAAGAAATGAAACAAACTTTGATAATGTCTTAAACAATGTCTATGAAATAAATACTAATACTAATAAAGGAAGGGAAATGGAGAAGCTGCGGACGCTGGACAGCTACCTCGAAATCTCGTAAGCTACGGCTAACGAACAAAGATGGCTACTGCTCCACACTAGTACCTGGATCTGCACACAGGGGTGCAGGGAGTAATGATGAGTACGCCAAATCAGTAGTAATGAAAATAAATCACAGTCTGAAGTATATGAAACACACATCACAAAACACCCATCCACAAAATAATAAAACATCAAGTCTCCATAAATTATACATAAAAAATACATAGGTTTGAAAACCAGTTTCCATAAAATTCTTTGAAAAACAAGTATATTTCCCAATATTTCTCAGTAAAAATCTCAGTGAAATTAGTTTTAAAAAAATGAAGTGAATCACAGTAAAAAACACAGTGAAATATCATCATAAAACTGCCTCTCGAGCCATAATCATCTCTCATAACATTTCCCTCAGCACCTCACCATCACTCAGTATCAGCCCAGCGGGCAACCTCTCAGTCACTCAGTATCATCCCAGCGGGCCACCTCACAGTCACTCAGTATTAGCCCAGCGGGAAATCACTCGCACTCAGTAGGTACCTGCTCTCACTGGGGATGTGTAAATACTCCGGAGTGTCTCCTACAACCCAAGCGCTATAAACAAGCCACATCATGGCATAAATCACTCTCAGGCACTCGGCCTCTCTCATATCATAACATCCTCACATTGGCCCTCGGCCTCACTCATATCATAACATCCTCACATTGGCCCTCAACCTCACTCATATCATAATATCCTCGCATTGGCCCTCGTCCTCACTCAGTCAGACAATCTCAGCATGCCACTCGGGCCATGAATATAACGGGGTTCTCGACCCAAAATAGTATTTCATTTCAAAAAATAGTAATATCATCAAATAAGAGTGTCAACAATTTCATAAGAAAGACTGAGTGAAAAATCATAGTTTAAAAATAGTGAGAATATCAGTAAAACAACCCCCAAGGGGTTAAAACAGATCGGCACTAGGCCCCAAACATGGCTTACAACCCAAATCATATAAAAATATATCAATACTATTAAGCATAGACTTAAAAATTGGTTTCACAACTCAACTGTTGCCTAAAAAGGGATATATTTCCAAATTTCCAATCTTTGCATTCCAAAATCCGTGAAAGGATGTAAAGTCCGGGGTTTCATACCCTCAAGACAAGATTTAAAGACATTACTTACCTCAAACTAGCCCGAAAAGCTACTCTGCGACCCGCTTGCCTCTCGTATCAGCTCCCGAGTGCTCCAAATCTACCAAGTTCAGATTTTTACCATCAAATTATGCTAAAGGAATGAATTCTAATTGAAAAGTACCAATTTTAGCATACAACCCGAATTTAGCCAAAACCTGACTCCCGGGCCTGCATCTCGGAACTCGACCAATATTATACTTAACTGTTCTTCATCATCTCACGAGTCTGTACATATAAAGAACGCTAAAATCGGAGTTCGTTTGACCCCTCAAATCATCCTCTAAAGGTTTCATATTCTCAAGCCCTAACTCCATCTTTTTCTACTGATTTTCATGAATTAAACACTGATATTATTGTTCTTTAATCACCTAAAATCGAGTTTTAGGTTCCAAAATACTTACCTCAATGAAGAACGATGATTTCCCCTCTTCAAAATCGCCTCCAATCTCTTTTCCCATTCAAAAATGGTGTTAAAAGGTTTAATGGTCGCGGAGGGTTTAATTATATACTGCCCACGTAATTAATCATCGCGATTGGGGGACCCACATCGCGATTGCGATTCACAAATCTTCAGCTGCCCAAAAATACTCTCCGCGTATCGCAAAAAAGCCCACGCGATCGCGGTTCAGTAGAACCTCAACCCACGCGATCGCAGCTCGGCTCACGCGATCGCGTAGAACAACTGACCCCGCTCCCCACGCGCCTGGCTAACTCTACGCGATCGCGGTCTAGGCCTACGCGAACGTACTGCGTAAGTTCCTCACCTCACGCGATCACGACTAGACTTCAGCGATCGCGATGCACAAATATGACCGGGATCCAGGTTACTCTACGCGATCGTGGACCGTTCCTCGCGATCGCAGTGAACAATGTGCTGCTGCACTTACACCAGAAAATTAGCAGACTTTGCTAAGGCCAAAGTGCCCGTTAACCACCCTAAATCAATCCCGAGCCCCTCGGGACCCCAACCAAATTTACCAACACATCTTAAATGATGATTCAAACGTAGTTGCACTCCCAAAACTCTAAATATATCCTCAAAACACCAAAATCACATCGGATTCAAGCCTAAGAACTTTTATATTTCTAAAATCTACCAACGATGCCGAAACTATCCAAAACAACTCCGATTGACCTGAAATTTTGCAGACATATCCAAAATAACATTACGAACCTGTTCCAACTTCCGGAATTCCATTCCGACCCTGATAGCCTATTTTCCATTGCCGACCGGAAATCGCCAAAAATTAACTTTCACCAATTCAATCCTAATTCTACACCGGACATCACAAAATTATTTTGAACACACTCCTAAGTCCCAAATCACCTAACGAAGGTATACGAGTCATAAAATCTGTATTCCGAGGTCGTTTACTAATAAGTCAACTCTTAGTTGACTTTTTCAACTTTAAGGCTATTTTTAAAGACTAAGTGGCTAAACTCTCACTACAACCATTTTGATTTCATGCCTACCAAATCTAACACATCAACAACAATATAACCAACCTAGGACAAGTCAATAACAATAATTATAATGCAGGTTCTATGTAACGACAGACTGGGTCGTTACATTCTCCCCCTCTTAAACAAACGTTCGTCCTCGAACGGGTCTAGAAACATACCTGGAGTCTCAAACAAGTGAGGATATTTGCTCTGCATCTCCCGCTCGGTCTCCCAAGTAGCCTCCTGCACTGGCTGGCCTCTCCATTGTACCTTCACTGAAGCTATATCCTTGGACCTCAACTTTCTGACCTCGCGAGCCAAAATTGCTACTGGCTCGACCTCATATGACATATCATCCTCGAGCTGAATGGTGCTGAAGGCTAACACATGAGACGGGTCACCAACATATTTCCGGAGCATCGACACGTGAAATACCGGATGAACACTCGACAAGCTGGGTGGCAAGGCAAGTCTATAAGCCACCTCTCTAACCTTCTGAAGTACCTCAAAAGGACCAATAAACCGTGGACTCAACTTTCCTCTCTTTTCGAACCTCATAATACCCTTCATGGGTGATACCTTCAACAGTACCTTATCACCTTCCATAAATGACACATCCCGGACCTTCTGGTCCGCATAACTCTTCTGCCTAGACTGCGCCGTGCGAAGTCGTTCCTGAATCAACTTCACCTTCTCCAACGCATCCTGAATCAAATTTGTGCCCAATAACTTAGCCTCACCGGGCTCGAACCAACCAACCAGAGATCTACACCTCCTACCATAAAGCCTCATACGGGGCCATCTGAATACTGGACTGTTAGCTGTTATTATATGCAAACTACGCTAATGGTAGAAACTGATCCCATGAACCACCAAAATCAATCACACAAGCCCGTAACATATCCTCCAAAATCTGAATAGTCCGTTCCGACTGCCCGTCGGTTTGAGGGTGAAATGCTGTGCTCAACTCTACCTCAGTACCCATACCTCTCTGTACGACCCTCCAAAACTGAGATGTGAACTGAGTACCTCTGTCATAAATAATAGAAACCGGAACTCCATGCAACTGGACAATCTACTTAATGTAAATACCAGCTAATCGCTCTGAAGTATAAGAAGCACTGACATGAATGAAGTGCGCGGACTTGGTCAATCTATCCACAATGACCCAAATAGCATCAAAACCCTTCGAAGTCTGTGGAATACCAACTACAAAACCATAGTGATCCTCTCCCACTTCCACTCTAGAATATCTAACCTCTGAAGTAATCCACCTGGTCTATGGTGCTCATACTTGACTTGCTGGTAGTTGAGACACCGTGCTACATACTCAACAATTTCTCTCTTCATCCACCTCAACCAATACTGCTGTCTCAAGTCCTGATACATCTTCGCGGCACCCGGATGGATGGAATACCGCGAGCTGCGGGCCTCTGCTAATATCAACTCTCGAAGCCCATCCACATTGGGCATGCAAATACGGTACTGCATCCTCATAACTCCGTCATCACCAATAGTCACATCCCTGGCATCACCTCGACGGACCCTATCCTGAAGAACTAACAAGTGCGGATCATCATACTGCCGAGCTTTAATCTGATCATAAAGAGAAGACCGGGAAGCCATACTAGCTAATACCCGCGGAGGGTATGAAAAATCCAATCTCACTAACTGACCCGCTAAAGCCTGAACATCAAGGGCTAAAGGTCGCTCTGCTGCTGAAAGGTAAGCAAGACTCCCCAAGCTCTCGTCTCTGCGACTCAAGGCATCAACCACAACATTGGCCTTCCCTGGACGGTATAAAATAGTTAAGTCATAGTCCTTGAGAAGTTCTAACCACCTCCTCTGACGCAAATTCAAGTCCTTCTGCCTCAGCAGTTACTGCAAGCTATGATGATCGGTGAAAATCTCACACTGCACTCCCTACAGATAATGGCGCCAAATCTTTAAGGCATGAACAATGGCAGCTAACTCAAGATCGTGCACTGGGTAATTCTTCTCGTGCACCTTCAACTGTCTCGACGCGTAGGAAATCACCCTACCGTCCTGCATCAATACCGCTCCCAAACCAACTCTAGAAGCATCACAATAGACTGTATAAGAACCCAAACCATTAGGCAAAATAAAAACTGGAGCTGTGGTCAATGCTGACTTGAGCTCCTGAAAGCTCTCCTCACACTCATCGGACCATCTGAATGGAGCACCCTTCTGGGTCAATCTGGTCAATGGTGAGGCAATAGAAGAAAATCCTTCCACAAAGCGACGGTAATATCCCGCCAAACCAAGGAAACTCCTGATCTTTGTAGCTGAGGACGGCCTGGGCCAACTCTGCACCGCCTCAATCTTCTTTGGATCAACCTGAATACCCTCACTAGACACCACGTGCCCCAAGAAAGCTACTGAACCAAGCCAAAACTCACACTTGGAGAATTTTGCATAAAGCTTCTCCTCCCTCAACCTCTGTAACACAACTCCCAAATGCTGAGCATGCTCTTCCTGGCTACGGGAATAAACCAGGATGTCATCAATGAACACAATGACGAACGAATCAAGGTAAGGCTGAAACACACTATTCATCAATTGCATGGACGCGGCTGGGGCATTGGTCAGCCCAAATGACATAACCAGAAACTCATAATGACCATATCTGGTCCTGAAAGCGGTCTTCGGAATGTCAAAATCGCGAATCTTCAATAGATGATACCCAGTTCTCAAATCAATCTTGGAGAATACTCTAGCTCCCTGAAGCTGATCAAACAAGTCATCAATACGAGGAAAGGGATACCGGTTCTTCACCGTAACCTTATTTAGCTGCCTATAATCAATACACATACGCATGGAGCCGTCTTTCTTTTTCACAAATAACACCGGTGCACCCCAAGGTGACACACTAGGCCGAATGAATCCCTTATCTAAGAGTTCCTGAAGCTGCTCTTTCAATTCTTTCAACTCCGCTGGTGCCATACGGTAAAGTGGAATAGAGATAAGCTGGGTGTCTGGCACCAGGTCAATACCAAAATCAATATCCCTGTTAGGTGGCATGCCTGGCAGGTCTGCAGGGAATACATCCGAAAAGTCACAGACTACAGGAACATAATCAACAGAAGGAGTCTCACTACTAACATCCCTCACAAAAGCAAGAATAGATTCACACCCTTTCTCAACCATACGCTGAGCCTTTAAATAAGAAATCACTCTGCTAGGTACATGCTCTATAGACCCTCTCCACTCAACTTTCGGAACTCCCGACATAGCTAGGGTCACGGTCTTAGCGTGACAATCAAGAATCGCATGACATGGGGATAACCAATCCATGCCCAGTATCACATCAAAATCAACCATACTGAGTAACATCAAGTCCACTCGGGTCTCCAGACCCCCAATAGATATAAGACACGACCGATACACACGGTCCACAAAAATAGTATCGCCCACCGAAGTTAAAACACGAACAGACGTAACTAAAGACTCACGGGACATATTCAGAAAGTGAGCAAAATACGACGAAACATAAGAGTACGTGGAACCAGGGTCAAATAAAGTGAAAGCATCACTGTGACAAACTGAAATAGTACTTGTAATCACCACATCTGAGGCCATACCATCAGGCCTAGCCGAAAGTGAATAAATACGTGGCTGGCCTCCACCTGCTCGACCTCCCCCTCTAGGGAGGCCTCTAGCTGCCTGAACACCACCCCTAGCTGCCTGAGTAGGTGGTGAAATGACTAGGGCTGAAGTCGAGGGCTGAACCCTCTGCTGAGATGAACTACTAGGGCGACAAGGACACTGCCTTCACTCGTGTCCGAACTACCCACACTCATAACAACCACCTGGAGCTGGAGATGAAAACTGACGAGAACCCCTGCCACCATGATAACCGCCAGACGAACCATGTAATGAAAACCCCTGATAAGATGATGCTCGGGCGGAGCTCTGAGCTGGAAGGGCACTAAAAGATGAACGTCCCTGATGAGAACTGTGAGGACCCTGCCCCAAAGATACACCACTGTAAGTTGGGTGACCTGGATGTGGAGGTCTAAATGGACGACCTCTGCTGTGCTGAAACTGCCCTCTAGAAGGGGCACCACTGAAGCAACCTGATCCCCGAGGCCTCTTAGCCTCCCTCTCCTCATGCTCCAGTCTACGAACCGACTCAATGTCCCGAGCTATGTCAACAACCTGCTCAAATGTAGCTCCAGACACTCTCTCTATGGTCATCAAAATCCGAAGCTCATACATGAGACCATCTACAAATCTCCTGATCCTCTCCTTGGCGAAGCTGCTCAAACTACCTGCGATGTTCCTCTCTTTGGGACTGAGGAACATACTTCTCCAAAAAGATCGTGGAGAACTGCTGCCATGTGAGAGGTGTTGAACCAACCAGCCTACGCCTCTCAAATGCCTCCCACCAAGTGAAAGCAGCACCAGCAAACTGAAATGTAGCAAATGAGACCCCACTGGTCTCCAAAATATCTGCAGTACGTAGTATCCTCTGGCATTTATTCAGAAAACCTTGGGCATCCTCACCTTCTGTGCCGTTGAACGTCGGAGGCTGAAGTCTACTGAACCTCTCCCTCCTACGCTGCTCATCCTCGGGCATAACTAGAACTACATAGTCCTGAACTAGGGCAACCGGCTAGGCTGGGACTACCCCCGGTGCCTGAATACCCCTGTATAGCCTGCTCAGGTGTCCGGGCAGCTGGAGTTTGAATGCTTCCCCCGGCCTGAGCTGCAGTGGCAGTAGTAGACATAGCAACTGCCTAAGCTAAACTGGTGCACACTGTCAATATATGAGCAAGAGTCTCCTGAAGACCCAGAATAACAATAGGCACTACCGGTGCCAGAGCCTGTCCCGCTGGAGCACCCTCGGCGAAAACCTGGTCCTGAATGATAGGGGGATCCTGTGGTACTGTCCCGACTGTTGCACGGGCTGGTCCCCTAACTCCACCACGGCCCCGACCCCTTGTGGGTCTGGCTGGTGTCTGGTCACCCTGATCGGTATTGCGTGTTCTCACCATCTGTGAGAGAATGAAATGATATGAGTTTAGGTTTCAATAACCGATAGATTGGCACGAAAGAGTTCAAGAAATTGAGATTTTTCCTAAGAGTTTTGCAGCCTCTTGAAGATAAGTACAGACGTCTCCGTACCGATCCGTAGGACTCTACTGAACCTGCTCATGACCGTTGAGTCCTATGCAACCTAGGGATCTGATACCAACTTGTCACGACCCCAAATCCTAACAGGTTGTGATGACGCCTATCGTGGAACTAGGCTAGCCAACCATCACATAACTACCCATTCGTTCTATTATAATATTTCACAGATCAATAACGAACGGCAAACAGAGTATAAATAATTTCATTAAGTCTTTGCGCCCCAATAATAATCTAACAGTCTAAACAAAACCTCCCAAGACTGGAGTCAACATGGTCACGAACATCTAAGAAATGAAACTAACTCTGCTAATGTCTTAAACAATGTCTATGAAATAAATACTAATACTAATAAAGGAAGGGAAATGGAGAAGCTGCGGACGCTGGACAGCTACCTCAAAATCCCGTAAGCTGCGGCTAACGAACAAAGATGGCTACTGCTCCGCATTAGTACCTGGGTCTGCACACAAGGGTGCAGGGAGTAATGATGAGTACGCCAAATCAGTAGTAATGAAAATAAATCACAGTCTGAAGTATATGAAACACACATCACAAAACACAAATCCACAAAACAGTAAAACATCAAGTCCATAAAGTATATATAAAGAATACAAAGGTTCGAAAACCAGTTTCCATAAAATCCTTTGAAAAACAAGTATATTTCCCAATATTTCTCAGTAAAGCTCTCAGTGAAATTAGTTTTAAAAAAATGAAGTGAATCACAGTAAAAAAACACAGTGAAATATCATCATAAAACTACCCCTCGGGCCATAATCATCTCTCATAACATTTCCCGCAGCACCTCACCATCACTCAGTATCAGCCCAGCGGGCAACCTCTCAGTCACTCAGTATCAGCCCAGCGGGCCACCTCACAGTCACTCAATATCAGCCCAGCGGGCAATCACTCACACTCAGTAGGTACCTGCTCTCACTAGGGGTGTGTACATACTCTGGAGGGGCTCCTACAACCCAAGCGGTATAAACAAGCCACATCATGGCATAAATCACTCTCAGGCACTCGGCCTCTCTCATATCATAACATCCTCACATTGGCCCTCGGCCTCACTCATATCATAACATCCTCACATTGGCCCTCGGCCTCACTCAGTAAGACAATATCAGCATGCCACTCGGGCCATGAATAAAACGGGGTTCTCGACCCAAAATAGTATTTCATTTCAAAAAATAGTAATATCATCAAATAAGAGTGTCAACAGCCAGAGTGAAAACCCCTTGACGAAATAAGGTAGGAGAATAAAGATTAATGAGGTGATTGAAGGTAAAAGGAGCCGAGGCTAAAGAAATAAGAAAGACTGAGTGAAATATCATAGTTTCAAAATAGTGAGAATATCAGTAAAACAGCCCCCAAGGGGTTAAAACAGATCGACACTAGGCCCCAAACTTGGCTTACAACCCAAATCATATCAAAATATATCAATACTATTAAGCATAGGCTTAAAAATCGGTTTCGCAACTCAACAATTGCCTAAAAAGGAATATATTTCCAAATTTACAATCTTTGCATTCCAAAATCCGTGAAAGGACGTAAAGTCCGGGGTTTCATACCTTCAAGACAGGATTTAAAGACATTACTTACCTCAAACTAGCCCGAAAAGCTACTCTGCGACCCGCTTGCCTCTCGTATCAGCTCCCGAGTGCTCCAAATCTACCAAGTTCAGAGTTTTACCATCAAATTATGCTAAAAGAATGAATTCCAATTGAAAAGTACCAATTTTAGCATAAAACCCAAATTTAGCCAAAACCCGACCTTCAGGCCTGTGTCTCGGAACTCGAAGAATTTTATACCAAATTGTTCTTTATCATCTCACGAGTCCGTACATATAAAGAACGCTAAAATCGGAGTTCGTTTTACCCCTCAAATCATCCCCTAAAGGTCTCATATTCTCAAGCCCTAACTCCATCTTTTTCTATTGATTTTCATGAATTAAACACTAATTTTTTTGTTCCTTAATCACCTAAAATCGAGTTTTTGGGGTCCAAAATACTTGCCTCAATGAAGAACGATGATTTCCCTTCTTCAAAATCGCCTCCAAGCTCTTTTCCCGTTCAGAAATAGTGTTAAAAGGTTTAATGGTCGCGGAGGGTTTAATTATATACTCCCCAGGTAATTATTCATCGCGACCGCGGGACCCACATCGCGATTCACCAATCTTTAACTTCCCAAAAATACTCTCCGCGATCGCAACAAAGCCCACGCGATCGCGGTTCAGTAGAACCTCAACCCACGCGATCGCAGCCCGGCTCACGTGATCGCGAAGAACAACTGACCCCGCTCCCCACACGCCTGGCTAACTATACGCGATCGCGGACTAGGCCTACGCGAATGTACTGCATAAGTTCCTCACCTCATGCGATCGCGACCAGACTTCAGCAATCGCGATGCACAAATATGACCGGGCTCCAGGTTACTCTACGCGATCGCGGACCATTCCTCGCGATCGCAGTGAACAATATGCTGCTGCACTTACACCAGAAAATAGCACACTTTGCTAAGGCCAAAGTGCCCGTTAACCACCCAAAATCAATCCCGAGCCCCTCGGGACCCCGACCAAATTTACCAACACATCTCAAATGTTCATTCAAACTTAGTTGCAAACAGTAAATATAACCTCAAATCACCAAAATCACATCGGATTCAAGCCTAAGAACTTTGATATTTCTAAAATCTACCAACGATGCCGAAACTTTCCAAAACAACTCCGATTGACCTGAAATTTTGCATACATATCCAAAATAACATTACGAACCTGTTCTAACTTCTAGAATTCCATTCCCGATAGCCTATTTTCCATTGCCGACCAGAAATCACCAAAAACTAACTTTTGCCAATTCAAGCCTAATTCTACATCGGACATCACAAAATTATTCTGAACACACTCCTAAGTCCCATATCACCTAACGAAACTATCCGAGCCATAAAATCCGCATTCTGAGGTCGTTTACCAATAAGTCAACTCTTAGTTGACTTTTCCAACTTTAAGGCTATTTTTAAAGACTATGTGGCTAAACTCTCACTACAACCATTTTGATTTCAAGCCTACCAAACTCTAACACATCAACAACATTATAATCAACCTATGACAAGTCAATAACAGTAATTATAATACATGTTCTACGTAACGACAGACCGGGTCGTTACATGTTATCAAGTTATGGAAGTGGTTGCATCATCAAAATATTACTCCTAACCCCAGCATATATCTCATTCATACCCATAAGAAATTGGTGGACTCTATCCTCTTCTTCCTCTTTCAGAAGTTCAGCTCTTATAGGACATGCACAAGCATTTACTTTATTACTATGCATTACCCTCAGTTCATCCCATAATTTCTTAAGTTTGTTGAAATAGGAAGCTATGTCAAGAGCTCCTTGCATAGTGGAAGCAAGCTCTTTCTTTATCTCAAAAATCTTCGTCCCATTAACTGCCCCATATCTTTTATTTAATATTCTCAGCAATTTCTGAAGAAAGTGAACTGGTCAACCGAGAGATGACCATATTATTACATATGTTCCATTGTTTAATGTGTGGAGAATTTTCAGCAGGTTTGGGGAAAGTACCATTTACGAAACCAATTTTATTCTTAGCAGACAAAGACACAATTATACTTCTTTTCCACCCACCAAACCCAGTACCAGAGAAAGGTGTGTGGACTAAGAAAATTCCAGGTATATCGGAAGGATGGGGGAACATTAGGTTCGAGGAACTAATAGCACTAATATTACTAATTCCGTCAATACTCCCCATTGTTTACAATACAAAATACACCAAACACTTAATATCACAATAACAACCCTCAGAGTTTGAGGAACAGTCAACAACTCTACTTAAAACATAGAGTTTTGAGAAGGAGCGATATTACCAAGCTCTTTTGCAACCAAAAATAGTACGGCCTTGATAATCACTAGAGTCTCCAGAAAATCAGGATTTGAAGGTGCAGATGAAGGCTGGAAATTGAAAACCCTAACTTCGACGGTGGAAATTGAACCCTAGCTTCAAAATTATACTTGAACCCTAGCTTCGACAACTACTGTCGCCAACTCGAAACCAAGAGAAAACCTCAAATCGACCGAGATATTGAAGATATAAACTATAAATTTAGAGAATTCACAAAAAAATGAAGAAAGTAGTTTTCGAGAAGAAAAACAGATTTTGAATTTTCCTTGAAAATGAACGACGGTACCATCGCTCGATTTAGCAGGATGAGAGCAATCAGGATCCATGCTCTGATACCATGTGAACATCCTGAATCGAACGAGATTTTGAAAAGAATCTAGCTAGAGTTTCTGCAGAATGTTCGAGAAGAGAAGAAATAAGAGAAAATGATTTGTGGCCCAAAAACTGAATTAGCCCTTCAACCCTTTTCTATTTATATGTATGTCCTTTACAAATAAGTACTCATTACAAAAGAAGCCTAATTAAACATCTAATGGCTATGTACAAATAAAGTAATATCTGGCCAAATCATTAAGATTGCCTTATTGGGCCCGAGGCCAAGTAGTCGGATAACCCAGCAGAGATGCAATGGACTAGATAATTGACTGATTCAAGTCTTATGGTTTCTAATGATTTTTTTCCAGTTGAATCAATTTCATTTTAAGGACCTAATAAAAGCGATATTTAACAATCTAAAAATTTCTTTCTTTAAATAGTAAATATCTAAAATTTCTCTCTGTTTCTTACTTTTGAGGCCCAAACACCAGATATTCTAGAATATATATTACGGGATTTCTCAAACATCGATATATAGTATTATCTATCTTGTTATTTTATTTTATGTAGAAAAATAGTTTTTGTAGCATTCCCTTTTACTTTTATTTTTTAGGGAACTTTTCAAATTTGAGTGAACTACATGTATTATATGACAAGATCAGGCACGTCTTAGAAATGAGGGACACAGAGTTAATATTTTTTCAAAAGCTTTTTTTCCCTTTCTTTTGACGTGGTGTTTGTCAAATGTTTCTTAGACAGTTAGACATATATCATTACTATTAACGTTCCACTCGATTATAAAAGATTCATTGCATTTTACGAATTGTTCTTTTTCGAATTGATATTAACGTAATCATAGTATATTTTCTGCAAAAACTAAAAATATCTTATTATTCTTTTAAAATTAATGTAAACTTACAAGTTACAAGTTTATAACTTCCACAAATATAATGAGATGAAACCTTTTGTGTCGTGTTATTTTAATCTGCACATATTCAACTTACATACTAACTCACAAGAAACACCCACAGACAAGTTTCTACCTTTTAACATTAGCTTGTTGAACCTAATCTGTCTTTCTCTAACGCCAGGTTCGCCCATTTTAATCATTTATAGATCGATAAGAAGATTCATAATTTTTTTCTTGAAAATAAGTGATGATTATGGGTGTGTTTGTCATAATAAAATATTTTTTAATTTTCTCCATGTTTGATTGGCTTAAATATTTGGAAAATATTTTTCTTACGAATTTAATTTTGCTATCAAAATTAAAGCTGAAAAAATATTATTAATTTGACTGCCTTTATGAATTACTAAAGAACTTGGTTCTTTACCTTACTCCTTACGCATAGATTAAAATAAGCAGTAAAGTAAACACAATAATTTTTGTGAGCACGTAATTTTTGCCCTTTGAAAAATACTCTTACAAAATACAGAAAAAATTCTCTAATTGTTTTGATTTTATAGGATTTTAGGAATTCCTCTTTAAATTGTTTTTTTGCAATTAGTCGCATTTTGTGCATATTTAATATTCTTAAAATCATAAGAAAATACCAAACAATGTGATGACCCAAACGGTCAACTTATGAATTAAGACTCTATTCCAGGCTCATTATCCTTAAAAAATTAATTTTAATTACCTCTTTTTACGTGCGTAGTCCGAGCGTGAAATTGAAAAGCTTTTAGGTAGAAGTATGAGAAATAATATATTTTAGAGTTAAAATTTTGTTTTAGTAGACTTTGGTCAACATTTTGAGCAAACGGACTCAGATCCGTATTTGGACGATCTCGGGAGGTCCGTGGTAAAATATGGGACTTGGGCGTATGCCCAGAATTGAATTCCGAGGTCCCTAGCCTTAGAAAATAATTTTTGAAGAAAATTGCTGTGCTGATTTTTAAAGGAAATAAAGAAATGAATTTATGTTTGAACTCGTTGGTATCGGGCCCGTATTTTTGTTCTAGAGCCCGGTACAAGTTTGTTATGATATTTAAGTCCTATCTATGAAATTTGGTGTGAATCAAAATTGATTTGACGCGATTCGGACGTCCGGATGAGAAAATAGTGAAATTGAAGTGTTCTGAAGAGAATCATGAGTTTTGAGGTTAAATTCGTAGTTTTTGATGTTATTTTGATGATTTGATCGCACGAGAAAGTCCGTCTGATATTTTTAGACTTGCGTGCATATTTGGTTTGGAGCCCCGAGGGCTCGGGTGAGTTTTCGGTAGGCTAAGGAGTGTTTAGACTTAGAAAATCTCAGCTGTGCATCTGGTGTATGTCACCAGGCCTCTTATCTCGCAATTGCGAAGTCTGCAGGCCTGGGAAATGCGATGATTTTGTCGCAAATGCGAAGAAGGCCTGGGAAGGCCAACCTCGCAAATGCGACGTTCTGGCCGAAATTTCGAAGGCCTCCATATGTCGCAAATGCAAAGACAGCAGAATTTCCAAAGGGTTCGCAATTGTGAACCCCTGATCGCAATTGCGATAACTGCAACCTGTTAAGTGAGATTTTAGACGGGATTTTCACCCATTTTTCAATTCTCTCAAACTCTAAACCTCCATAGGCAATTTTTCAAAGACCCAAACTTCTCCATATCATTGGTAAGTGATCTCTAACTAATCCCTTTCTATACTTAACAACTTTTAACAAGATTTCAACCTAGAATCTAGATTTTTCATGGTAAAAATTGGGATTTTTGGGTAGAACTTAAGAATTTCAAAATTTGGAAATTTAGACCTCGAATTGAGGTCGAATTCGAGCGGGTTAGAGGCAAATTCTAAAGGGAAAGCACTGCTTGAGCAGTAAATTGCTTGTAAAATTGAGGCAAGTGTTTGGTTTAACCTTGACTTGAGGGAATAAGAATCCCCAACTTAAATGCTATGTGAATTTTCATGTGTGTGGTGTATAGGTGAGGTGACGAGTATCTATGCACCACCAAATTATCTGTTTAACATGATCCTTTCCCCGGTTCCAATTTGCTATAATCTTGTCTTGACTGTTTTCATGATTTTGGTGCCTCCATGTCTACTTGTTTTCGCCAACTTGTTGTTAAGTATTGTTTCAAGTATTTTAGAAGTGTTAGTTGTTCTTTTGGATTCAATATGGTACATAAAAGTTGAGCTGGTTGAAAGTGTTTTACGATACAATCTGATTGGTTTCATTGTGAAGTGATAATTGCTGAAGTTTACGAATAGTACAACTTTCTATTTACAATTGTTGAGACATAAATATTGTGAAAGGCTTTGACCTAAATAGTGAAATCTTTTTATAAATAAAGAGATGTGATTGTCTGGTGGGAGCGGGTTGCACGCACCAACAAGGAGTGATAAGGGTGGACATGTGGATCGGTTGCACGCCGCAACAGGAGAAATAAGGGTGATATATATAGGGAGGAGAAATAAGGGTGGACAGGTGGGAGCGGGTTGCACGCACCAACAAGGAGTGATAAGGGTGGACATGTGGATCGGTTGCACGCCGCAACAGGAGAAATAAGGGTGATATATATAGGGAGGAGAAATAAGGGTGGACAGGTGGGAGCGGGTTGTGCGCCGCAACAAGGAGCAATAAGGGAGGATATTCATTTTTTACTGATTTTAAACATAAAGACTGGAAAACTTATTGTTTTACTCTATTGTTTCTCATACTACGCACTTACGATTGGTTTAAAGTGAAACTTGGAAATTTTTGTGAGGATTGGTTATAGCTGTGATCTGTGAAAGTTATCTGAGTTGTTTTATTAGTTGCTACAAATTATTGTTTATTTAGTTTAGGATTTACTTCTTGCTGTATTATACATTGCTTACAGGTTATATTATGAATGCCCCGCCGTAGCCTTGTCACTACTTCATCGAGGTTAGGCTCGGCACTTACTCAGTACATGGGATCGGTTGTACTGATACTGCACTCTACACTTCTTGTGCAGATCCTGGTTTCGGTCAGAGTAGATTCTTTGAGTAGTAGTTGAGCATTCGCACGGAGACACGAGGTAGATCTGCTGGCATCCGCAGATTCCTGAAGTTTTCCCTTTATTATTTAGATTGTTATTTTATTTCATTAAAAACAAAGATATATTTCCTTCAGCCAAATACTTGTAGTATTCTTTAATAGTTCGTGAATTGTGACACCAGACCCTGAGTAGTTATATAGTTAGTATTAGTTTGCAGTTTGTTTCATCTTACCGAATATTATTCCTGATTATGGGAAAGTATTAGATTTCCTTTTTATTTTAAATTGTTCTATTGTGTCAAAGTAACTTTTAAAAGAAAAGGTAAGTTAAGTTCTAACATTTGCTTGCCTAGAAAGTATGATATTAGGTGCCATCACGATCCCGAAAATTGGGAATTTTGGTCGTGACAAGTTTGTATCAGAGCACTAGGTTGCTAGGTCTCACAATTCACGAACAAGCTTAATAGAGTCTGAAGGATCGGTACTGAGATGTTTGTACTTATCTCTCAAAGGCTATGAAGTTAGGAACAAACTCAATTTTTATCTCTACTCTATCGTGCGATTCTTGTTATCTCAAATACTGATTGAACTCTCCTATTCTCTCGCAGATGGCGAGAACACGTGCTTTTTCTTCCGCTGACCAACAATCCGGTCCTCCAGCAGAAACAACTCCTACTAGGGGCAGAGGCCGAGGTAGGGGCTAGACTCAGCCCATTGCTCATACAACAATCAAAGTTGTGGAGCCCCAGATAGAGATTAATGAGGGGGTTCCAGCTCAGACCGTTCCCGCGGGACCAACTTAGGTCCCAGAGGGGTTTATTGCTACCTCGGTGCTTTAGGATGCTTTTGTCAGATTAGTGGGACTTATGGAGAGCGTAGCCCAGACATGCACACTCCTCGTGGCAGCAGCCATATCTCAGGCTGGAGGAGGAGTACAGACTCCTACTTCCCACACTCCTGATCAGACTACTCTTCAGATTCAGACCCCAGCATCCTATCCAGTTGGGGTAGTTAAGCCAGTTTCTGCAGCACCGCTTGTTGATGGGGCATCTATGTCCACCGATGCCTTGTGGAGATTGGACAGTTCCATCAAGCTTTTCCCTGTTCATTTCAGTGGTGCTATTGCAGAGGATCCTCAGGAATATCTTGATAGATGTTATGAGGTTCTTCGGAACATGGGTATTTTGGAGACCAATGGGGTCGACTTCGCTGATTTTCATATGACTGGTTCCGCCAAGAAATGGTGGAGGGATTATTTGTTAACTATACCAGCTGGGTCACCTGCTTTGACTTGGGATCAGTTTTCACACCTCTTTTTGGAGAAGTTTTTGCCTATCACTACCAGAGAGGAGAACCTTCGTCAGTTTGAGCGACTTCAATAGGGCATCATGACTGTGACCCAGTATTAGAATCACTTTGTGGATTTGGCTAGACATGCTATTCTTTTGTTACCCACAGAGAGAGAAAGGGTAAGGAGATTTATTGAGGGCCTTTCTCAGCCCATCAGGTTGCAGATGGCCAAGGAGACAGGGATGGAGATTTCCTTTCAGGATGCGGCTAATATGGCCAGGAGAGTCGAGACAGTTCTCGGGATAGGAGGTCAGAGGTCATACAAGAGACCTCACCATTCCGGTAGATTCAGCGGTGCCTCATCTGGAGATGGGGTTACTTTTAGCAGAGGCCATTATTCCAAGCCATTCCATTCAGCACTTCAGGCTTCACATGGTACCTCAGGCGGTCATGGTTCTATATGCCTCTTTCTGCTCAGACAGTCTACATTGCACCATCAGCTCCTATCAGAGCGCCTCCTTTGTAGAGTTATTATCGTGTCAGCCGACTCGTCAAAGTCAGCCTTTATATAAGGAGGGATGCTTTGAGTGTGGTGAATATGGGCATACTCGGAGATCTTGTCCGAAATTTTTGGGTAATCAGCATCAGTACCAAGGTTCTCGTGCCATAGTTCCGGCACCGGCTGTAGCACCACCTGCCCAGCCAGCCAGGGGTAGGGGTCATGTAGCTAGAGGTAGGGCCAGATTGTTAGAGGTGGAGTTCAGCCCACTAGGGGTGGAGGCCAGCCCGCTAGAGGTGGGGGTCCACCTATCAAAGGTTCTCCTAGAGACATAATTCAGGGTGGTGGAGCCCAACCCCGACTGTATGCATTTCCAGCTAGACCTGAGGCAGAGTCCTCCGATGCTGTTATTACAGGTACCATTT
Organism: Nicotiana undulata; assembly: GCA_005239495.1. Classification (NCBI taxonomy): domain Eukaryota; kingdom Viridiplantae; phylum Streptophyta; class Magnoliopsida; order Solanales; family Solanaceae; genus Nicotiana; species Nicotiana undulata. The sequence continues at coordinate 5,158 of MDKH01105790.1, read as the reverse complement.
CCGTTTGTAATAGAAATTCCTCAGTATTGTTTGATCCGGGGTCTACTTATCCTTATGTGTCATCATATTTTGCCTCGTATTTGGTTGTGCCCCGTGATTCCTTGAGTGTCCCTGTTTATGTGTCTACGCTGGTGGAGAATGCTATTGTTGTAGATCGTGTGTATCGTTCATGCGTGGTCGTTATAAGGGGTCTTGAAACTACTGTGGACCTTCTGCTTCTTGATATGGTCGATTTTGATGTTATATTGGGCATGGATTGGTTGTCACCTTATTATGCCATTTTAGACTGTCATTCTAAGACAGTTACATTAGATTTGCCGGGATTGCCTCGATTGGAGTGGAAAGGGACTCTTGGACATTCTCCCAGCAGAGTGATTTCTTATGCCAAGGCTCATCGCATGATTGAGAAGGGGTGTTTGTCTTATTTGGCTCATATTCGTGATTCAGATGATGAAGTTTCTTCGATAGATTCGGTGCCTATTGTTCGCGAGTTTCTTGAGGTGTTTCCTGCAGACCTGCGAGGGATGCCACCCGACAGGGATATTGATTTTTGCATTGATGTGGCTCCTGTCACTCAGCCCATTTCTATTCCTCCATACTGGATGGCCCCACCAGAATTGAAAGAATTGAAAGAATAGTTGCAAAACTTGCTTAATAAGGACTTCATTAGGCCTAGTGTCTCGCCCTGGGGTGCACTGGTTTTGTTTGTAAAGAAGAATGATGGATCTATGAGAATGTGTATAGACTACCGGGAGTTGAATAAAGTCACTGTCAAGAATAAATATTCATTGCCGAGAATTGATGATTTATTTGATCAGCTTCAGGGTGATATAGTGTTTTCGAAAATTGATCTGAGATCGGGATACCATCACTTGAAGATTAGGGCGTCTGATGTTCCTAAGAAAACCTTTCGGACGAGGTATGTGCACTATGAATTTCTGGTGATGTCCTTTGGCTTGACTAATGCCCCAGCAACCTTTATGGACTTGATGAATCGGGATTTCAAGCCTCATCTGGATTTTTTCGTAATTGTGTTCATTGACGATATTTTGATATACTCCCGCAACCGAGAGGAGCATGAACAACACCTCCGTATAGCGCTCCATACTTTGAGGGATAATCAGTTGTATGCAAAATTCTCTAAGTGTGAGTTCTGGTTAGATTTAGTAGCTTTCTTGGGTCACATTGTATCAGTAGAGGGTATTCAGGTAGATCCTAAGAAGATAGAGGCAGTCAAGAACTGGCATAGACCAACTTCAGCCACGGAAATCAGGAGCTTCTTAGGTTTGGAAGGTTACTACCGTCGCTTTGTGGAGAGGTTTGCATCTATAGCATCCCCAATGACTAAATTGACTAAGAAAGGTGCCCATTCAAATGGTCGGACGAGTGTGAGGCGAGCTTTTAGAAGCTCAGGACAACCTTGACTTTAGCACCGGTGTTGGTGTTACCATCAGGTTCAGGATCTTTCACGGTATATTGTGATGTTTCCCATGTTGGTCTTGGAGAGGTATTGATGCAGGAGGGTAGGGTGATTGCATACGCGTCTCGGCATTTGAAGGTTCATGAGAAGAATTATCCTGTCCATGATTTAGAGTTGGCAACCATTGGTCACGCATTGAAGATATCTGTATGGTGTGCCGTGTGAGGTTTTCACGGATCATCACAGTCTTCAGTACTTGTTCAAGAAAAAGGATCTTAATTTGAGGCAGAGGAGATGGTTAGAGTTATTGAAAGATTATGACGTCACTATATTGTATCATCCGGGGAAGGCCAATTTAGTGGCTGATGCATTGAGTAGGAAGGCAGTGAGTATGGTCAGCCTTGCATTTATTCCAGTCGGTGAGAGACCGTTAGATTCAGATATTCAGACTTTGGCTAATCAGTTCATGAAGTTGGATATTTTTCCCAGCAGTGTTTTAGCTTTTACAATCGCTCGGTCTTCTTTATTTGAGTGTATCAGAGATCGACAGGATGATGACCCGCATTTGATGGTCCTTCGGGATACAGTTCGACATGGTGGTGCCAAGAAGGTTACAATTGGAGATGACGGTGTTTTGAGGGTGCAAGGTCATATATGTGTGCCTAATGTTGATGGCCTTCGTGAATTGATCCTTGAGGAGGCTCACAGTTCTAAGTATTATATTCACCCGGGTGCTGCCAAGATGTACCAGGACCTACGGCAACATTACTAGTGGCGAAGGATGAAAAAGGACATTGTTGCTTATGTGGCTCGTTGTTTGAATTGTCAACAAGTGAAGTATGAACATCAGAGATCCAGTGGTTTGTTTCAGTAGATAGATATTCCTGAGTGGAAGTGGGAGTGTATCACTACGGAATTTGTTGTTGGACTCCCACAGACTCAGAGGAAGTTCGACGCCGTGTGGGTTATTGTGGATAGGCTGACTAAATCAGCACATTTCATTCTAGTGGAAAGTACTTATACTTCATAGCGGTTGGCAGAGATATATATATTTGAGAGATTGTTCGACTTCACGGTGTGAACTTTTCTATCATTTTTTATCGAGGTACACAGTTTACTTCGCACTTTTGGAGGGCAGTTCAGCATGAGTTGGGTACGCGAGTTGAGTTGAGCACAACATTCCATCCACAGACGGACGGGCAATCCGAGCGTTCTATTCAAATCTTGGAGGATATGCTCCGCACATGTGTTATTGATTTTGGAGGTTCTTGGGACCAATTCTTGCTGTTAGTAGAGTTTTCTTACAATAATAGCTATCAGTCGAGCATTCAGATGGCTCCCTATGAGGCATTATATGGTAGGCGGTGCAGATCGCAAGTTGGATGGTTTGATACGGGAGAGGCTTGGTTATTAGGTACCGACTTAGTTCAAGAGGCTATAGATAAGGTGAAGGTTATACAGGATCGACTTCGTGCAACTCAGTGCAGGAAAAAGAGTTATGCCGATCGTAAGGTTCGATATGTGGCATTGATGGTTGGAGAGAGAGTATTACTTCGGGTATCACCCATGAAGGGTGTTATGGGATTTGGGAAGAAGGGTAAGTTGAGCCCTAAGTATATCGGGCCATTTGAGATTCTTGAGAGAGTGGGGGAGGTAGCTTATAGACTTGCGTTGCCTCCAAGGTTATCCTCAGTTCATCCGGTATTCCATATGTCTATGCTCTGGAAATATCATAGTGACCCGTCTCACGTGTTAGATTTCAGCTCTGTCCAATTGGACAAAGATTTGACTTATGAGGAGAAGCGGGTAGCCATTATAGATCGGTAGGTTCTTCAATTGAGGTCAAAGAGTTATCCTTCAGTTAGAGTGTAGTGGAAAGGTCATCCCGTCGAGGTAGCTACTTGGGAGTCCGAGTTGGACATGCATAGTAGATATCCTCACTTGTTTGCCAGTCCAGGTAATTTTCTATGTCCGTTCGAGGATGAACGCTTATTTTAGAGGTGGAGATTGTGATGACCCAAGGGGTCATCTTATGAATTAGACTCCATTCCAAGCTCAGTAGCTTTAAAAAGACTAATTTTAATTAACTCGATTTGCGTGTGCAGTCCGGGCGTGAAACCAGAAAGCTTTTATGTGGAAATATGAGAAATAACAAATTTTAGAGTTAAAATTTGGTTTTAGTTGACTTTGGTCAACATTTTTAGCAAACGGACCTAGATCCGTGTTTCGGCGATCTCGGGAGGTCCACAATAAAATATGGGACTTGGGCGTTTGCCCGGAATTGAATTCTGAGGTCCCTAGCCTTTGAAAATAATTTTTGAAGAAAATTGTTGTGCTGGTTTTTAAAAGAAAATAAAGAAATGAATTTATGTTTGAACTCATTGGTATCGGTCCCTTATTTTGGTTTCGGAGCCCGGTACAAGTTTGTTATGATATTTAAGTCCTATCTGTGAAATTTGGTGAGAATCAGAATTGATTTGACGCGATTCGGACGTCCGGATGAGAAAATAGTGAACTTGAAGTGTTCTTGAGAAAATTATGAGTTTTGAGGTTAAATTCGTAGTTTTTGATGTTATTTTGATGATTTGATCGCATGAGCAAGTCTGTATGATATTTTTAGACGTGCGTGCATCTTTGGTTTGGAGTCCCGAGGGCTCGGGTGAGTTTTGGGTAGGTACAGAGTGTTTAGACTTAGAAATCTGAATTGTGCATCTGGTGTCTGTCACCAAGCCTCTGATATCGCAATTGCGAGATAAGGCTTCGCAATTGCGAGATAAGGCTTCGCAATTGCGAGATCAGGCTTCGCAATTTCGAAGTCTAAAGGCCTGGGAAATGCGATGATTTTGTCGCAAATGTGAAGAAGGCCTGGCAAGGCCAACCTCGCAAATGCGACATTCTAGCCGAAATTGCGAACCCCTGATCGCAATTGCGATAACTGAAGCATGTTAAGTGGGATTTTAGACAGGATTTTCACTCATTTTTCAATTTTCTAAAACCCTAAACCTCCATAGGCGATTTTCCAAAGACCCAATTTTCTCCAAATCATTGGTAAGTGATCTCTAACTAATCCCTTTATTTCCTTAACAACTTTTAACAAGATTTCAACCTAAAATCTAGAGTTTTCATGGTAAAAATTGGGATTTTGGGTAGAACTTAGGAATTTCAAAATTTGGGAATTTAGACCTCGAATTGAGGTCGGATTTGGAAACCAGTTGTGTATCCGGGCTCGGGGGAGAATGGGTAAACGGGTTTTGGTCCGAACCTCGAGTTTAGACCAAGCGGGATGTAACGACCCGGTCTGTCGTTACGTAAAACCTGCATTATAACTGTTGTTAGTGGCTTATTATATGTTGGTTATTCTATTATTAATGTGTTAGAGTTGATAGGCTTGAAATCGAAATGGTTAAATGAGAATTTAGTCACTTAGTCCTTGAGAACAACCTTAAAATGGAAAAAGTCAACTAAGAGTTGACTTATTGGTAAATGACCTCGGAATGCGTATGTTATGGCTCAGATAGCTTCGTTAGGTGATTTGGGACTTAAGAGTGTGTTCAGAATATTTTTAGCATGCCCGATGTAGAATTAGGCTTGAATTGGCGAAGTTAGTATTATGGCGAATTCCGGTTGATAGGCGAGATTTTTATCCGAGGGCCGGAATGGGATTCTGAGAGTTGATGTAGCTTTGTTAGGTCATTTTGGACTTGCCCGCAAAATTTCAGGTCATTCAGAGATGATTTG
>ML272060.1:66586-98766 GCA_005239495.1 Nicotiana undulata | reverse complement strand
ATGCCTGTGACTCGGGGGCCGATGAAAATATAAGTCCTCCCCGATCACGAATCATACCTCTGACTCGGGGGCCAAAGAAAATAGTAGTATATCTCTCCCTGATCACGTATCAAACCTGTGATTCAGGGGCTGGTAAAATATAAGTGTAATTCCTCCCTGATCACGAATCAAACCTGTGACTCAGGGACAATGAAAATATAAGTTCTCCCCGATCACGAATCATACCTGTGACTCGGGGGCCATGAATGCATGAATGCGTACATATGACTGCAGGAATGCATATATATATGTGTATATTTAGACACCGTGGTACCGACTCGCCCACACTCAACGGGATCGGATACTCACATCTCACTTGATAGCCAAAGTTAGGATTTTTATCATATTATCCTCTTTGCTCACAATATTACCATGATGGAACAATTCAAGTACAAGAAGGAATTTTAACCACCTTCATTTAGCTCAACAGCTCATTATCAAGACTTATTTCATTATTCAAGTATAAGAAGGAATTTTAACCACCTTCATCCAGCTCAACAGCTCATTATCTCATTTACTCTTTGCTCTTTATCAATTATATCAGGAGTAACACAATTACTCAATTGATGGAGTTCATAATTCTTATCTGAATATTATGTACATTTAATTCGCAGCTATCATAGCTCAATTTCATCATATATCAGTAATAACTCGTACAAAACATTAGATAATATCAAAAAAATAGTTAGAACATGCTCATGAGTCCTACGGCTACCCAACATACAATATAGGTGCCACGTACGGACTCTCGTCACGTGGTGCGTACGTAGCCCCCTCAACAAGCACAATTAGCAACAAAGATCCTAGGGGACATTTCCCCCTTACAAAGTTTGGAAAGGAGACTCACCTGGACAAGTACTCCTCCGGTCAACGGACCAATCAACAAGACGCACGAATCCTCCGAATCACCCTCGATGGCTCGCAACTAGCCAAAAACACATAATTATATCAATTTAGGAAGAACCGAGGAGGATTTATCAAGGATTTTCCCCCACAAAAACACATTCTTGACATACTTGGCAAATTCAACTCCGAGCCTCGGCGTCCGGAAAATTATAATTCTTGAAAAAATGCGCTATACGTCGCCTAAGGATCAATATTAACTCCATTAATCATCCTACAATGGCCCTAAAATCAGAATTCCCATTTTCCTCAAAACCCTCCATTCTCCCCAACAATTTCTTATGAATTTCTATGAATTTGGAGGTGGAAATTCCCAAAGAATTGAAGAAATTAACATGCGGAGGGTTACGGAATCACTTACCTGAATTACTAGGCCGAAACGCTGCTCTGGAGTTCTTAGAGGTCTGAACAATGGAAGAAAAATCGAGTTTTGGGATGAAAGATAACGAAAGGGGCTATTTATAGGACTGCCCAGCAGTTTCCGCACCTGCGACCCTTGGATCGCAAGTGCGGACTCGCACCTGCGGAAAAAGGGTCGCACATGCGAAAAAGGCCTGGGTACTGGGGTTTTTTTCTCTCTTGCAGACTTTGGATCGCAAGTGCGGACTCGCACCTGCGTGAAATTGGCCGCGCCTGTGATGGGCCTGGGTCCTGGGAAAAGTCGCACCTGCGGAGTCCTGGTCCTCTCCTGCGGAGCCGCTCCTGCGGAAGGAGCCGCACCTGCGGAAGGAGCCGCACCTGCGATTGATTTTCCGTTGGTGCGAGCCTCGCGCCTGCGGCTCATGGACCGCAGGTGCGGTCACACCAGTAAATTTCCCACCAGCTATGGAATTGCTGGTTTTTGACCCCGATTGGGGTCCGGGGGACCCCTGGGCCCACCCGAGCCCTCGACAAATTAAACCAACAAGTCCTAAATCACATAACGGACTTGCTCGAGCTCCCAGAACACTAAAAACATCATCCAAACTAGAAATCCTCTCCAAAACCCCTTAGTTTCAAACTTAGGATTTCAAGAAAATTCAAATGGCTCATCAATATGCCGAACGGGTCTATACTGCTTGGAATGACCCCAAATTTTGCAGACAAGTCATAAATGACTATGCGGAACTATTGCTAGTTCCGAAATTCCATTCGGACCATGATATCATGAGGTCCAATTCTAGGCTGAACTCTAAATCTTATGAAATCCTGAATTCCAATTCAGGTGCCGAAATACTCCTGGGTCATTAGAAACCCGAGGCGAACACACTCCCAAGTCTGAAATCATCATACGGAGATGCTGGAGCTGTCAGAACTCGATTCCTAGGTCGTTTGCTCAAAATGCTGCTCGGAACCAAAATTAGCCAAATAGGCTAGCCTTCAAGAACCAAGTGTTTCTGAACTGGCCAAATCACTTCTGAATCTCGAACTACCTGCCCACACAGTCATAAGGCACGAGTAGCCGCTATGGAAAGAGTCATTCACGGGAACAGAGTCCCAAAACACAAAACGACTGGCTGGGTCGTTATATAGGCTTGAAATCAGAATGGTTGTGGTGAGAGTTTAGTCATCCAGTCTTTCAAAATAGCCTTGAAGTTAGAAAAGTCAACTGAGAGTTGACTTATTAGTAAACAACCTCGGAATGCGGATTTTATGGCTCGGATAGCTTCGTTAGGTGATTTGGGACTTAGGAGTGTGTTCAGAATAATTTGGTGATGTCCCGTGTAGAATTAGGCTTGAAGCGAAAGTTAGTTTTTGATGATTTCTGGTCGGCAGTGGAAAATAGGCTATCGGGGTTGGAATGGAATTCCGACAGTTGGAACAGGTTCGTAATGTCATTTTGGATATGTCTGCAAAATTTCAGGTCAATCGGAGTTGTTTTGGATAGTTTCGGCATCGTTGGTGGATTTTAGACATATCAAAGTTCTTAGGCTTGAATCCGATGTGATTTTGGTATTTTGATGTTAATTTTAGTGTTTTGAGAGTGCAACTAAGTTTGAAAGATCATATGTTATGTGTTGGTATAGTTGTTTGGGGTCCCGAGGGGCTCGGGATTGATTTCGGGTGATTAACGGACTCATTTGGACTTAAGGAAATATGTGATGTGTTGGTATAGTTGTTTGGGGTCCCGAGGGGCTCGGGATTGATTTCGGGTGATTAACGGACTCATTTGGACTTAAGGAAATATGTGATGTGTTGGTATAGTTGTTTGGGGTCCCGAGGGGCTCGGGATTGATTTCGGGTGATTAACGGACTCATTTGGACTTAAGGAAATATGTGATGTGTTGGTATAGTTGCTGGTGTTTTTACAACAAAAATTTATTAAGTGCGATCGCGTAGGCATTTGTGCGATCGCGGAGATTTAATTTGGGACAGGTGAAAAATGCTCTGTGCGATCGCAGGTGTAGAGATGCGATCGTAGAGTAGAGGGAAATAAAGCAGTGCGATCGCGTAGGTGTGGGTGCGATCGCACAAGGGAATTTGGGCGCGTGGGGCTGTCCGGAAAAATACACTGTGCGATCGCATGATGGGACCTGCGATCGCGGAGAAGGGGAAAACTTGTACTGTGCGATCGCGTGTGTTTGACCGCGATCGCAGAGAGTAAATAACTGGGCAGCATTTAAATAAACCTTTCCGCGACCTAAACCTTTTTTACACCATTTTTGTACGGACAAAGAGCTCTTGAAGGCAATATTTGAATAGGAAAATCAGTGGTATTCGTAGAGGTAAGTATTTTGGAACTTAAAACTCTTTTATGGGTGATTATAGAACATAATCTCAGTATTACATTCATGGAAATCAGTAGAAAAAGGTGGGGTTAGGGCTTGAGATTATGAGACCTTTAGGGGTCGATTTGAGCGGTCAAACGAACTACGATTTTGGTGTTCTTTATATGTACGGACTCGTGAGAGGACGAAGAACATTTTGATATAAAAATATCTAAGTTTCAGGACGCGGGCCCGGGCATCGGGTTTTGATCGAATTCGGATTTTGAGCTAAATTTGATATTTTTCAATTGGAATTTATTCCTTGAGCATAATTTGATGATACAAATCTGAACTTGGTAGATTTGGAGCATCCGGAAGTTGATTCGAAAGGCAAACGCATTGCGAACTAGTTTCGGGCTAGTTTGAGGTAAGTAATGTCTTTAAATCTTGTCCTGCGGGTATGAAACCCCAGACTATGCACCCTTTCACGGGTTTTGAAATGCAAAGGTTGAAACTTTGGAGATATATTCCTTACTTAAGCGACTATTGAGTTGTGAAACGGCCTTTAAATCTTATTTCCAATAGTACTATATAAACTTGATATGATTTGGGCTGTAAGCCATGTTTAGGGCCTAGTGCCGACCTGTTTACCCCTTGGGGGATGTGTTTACTATATTTTTCTCATTGATATGTTATAATTTTACACTTTGTCTTTTCCTGATAAATTGTTTTGACACTCGGAGTATTTTGATACTATTTATTGAAAAATGAAACACTGTTTTGGGTCGAGAACCCGGTATGTTATGGCCTAAGGGCAAATCGAGAGTGTCTGACTGAGTGAGGCTTTCAGGCCTATATTGTGAGGATATGAGAGAGGCTTTCAGGCCTATATTATGAGAGAGGCTTTCAGGCCTATATTGTGAGAGGCTTTCAGGCCTATATTGTGAGAGGCTTTCAGGCCTATGTTGTTATAGCGCTTGGGCTGTAGGAGCCCCTCCGGGGTCTGTACACACCCCCAGTGAGCGCAGGTACCTATTGAGTGATGATTATTGCCCGCGGGTCTGATACTGAGTGATTATTATTGCCTGATGGGCTGATACAGAGTGATTGTGAGGATGCCTGATGGGTAATTGTTACGAGAAATGATTTTGGCCCGAGGGGCAGATTTATGATGATTTTACTGAGTTTTCGAACTATGATTTACTCCGTTTTCAAACTGGTTTTTACTGAGATATACTGATATTACACTTGTTTCAAAGGATTTCTGGAAACCGATTTTTGAACTCATGTATTTGATGAATACCATCTGGTGACTTGGTGTTTTACTGGCTTTTGTGAATTGGTGTATCTGTACTGTGTGTTTTATAATTCTCAGACTGTGATTTGTTTTCATTACTACTGAGTTTGCGTACTCATAAAGACTCCCTGTGCCTCTGTGCACAGATCCAGGTACCGGTTTGGAGCAGTAGTTGTCCTTGCTCGTAGCAGCAGTTTCACGGGATTTCGAGGTAGCTGTCCAGCGTCCACAACTTCTCCATTTTCCTTCCTTGATTAGTATTAGAAATTGATTCATAGACATTTATTATGACATTAGTAGAGTTAGATTTATTTCTTTTTAGATGCTTATGATCCTTGACTCCAGTCTTGGGAGGTTTAGGTTTGTTTTAGGTTTGGTTTAGACCATTATTGGGACGTTAAGATTTAAATAACTTTTTTTTATTGCTATACTATTGTTTATCATGGTGTTTCGAACTATTATAACAGAACCAATGCGTAGTAAAGTGATGGTTGGCTAGACTAGTTCCACGATAGGCGCCATCACGGCCTGTTAGGATTTGGGGTCGTGACAGGATTCCCCCTCCTATATAAAAGGGATCCTTTTCATTTTTAGGGCACATGCTATTCAATACAAGAACATTCTCTGCTTTCTAACTTAAACATACTCTACAATTGTTCCACTGATTTATTGCTTCCCTTTATTGTGTTCATTAATTATTCTTCATTTATTGCTCAGTATTGATCATAAGAGACTATCCCCGAGGCCCCCTCATACTGTTATTCCTCCATCGATCGCCCCCAGCTAGGCATACTAGCTCGACCTCGAGGCCCAGTTTCGGCCAGCTCGAGACCCCGTCTCAACATTGCTCGGTATGCGTATCACCATTGTTCATTGTTTTTGTCTCATTTTCCCAATTCACACTTAGCATCTATTGTCTAAAAAATAGTATTAAAATAAATCACATATTTTTTGAACCACAAAATCAAATATAATTGTAATTACCATTTTCAAGGTGAACAAGGTGCCACAGGTTTGGGCAAAAATGGAATGTCTTCTAAGAAATTCCGGAGCCATTCAGCTTCTTCACCGGCCTTGTCTAAAGCTATAATCTCAGACTCCATTTTAGAGCGGTCAATGCACATTTGTTTGGACGATTTCCAAGACATCACTCCTCCGCCGACTGTTTAGAATCGGTTAAATCGGTGATCTAATTTGCATCACTATACCCCTCTATTATCGCGAGTTACTTATTGTAGTGTGAAGCATAATTTGTAGTATATTTCAAATACTTCAAAACTCGTTTCATTTTCATGAAAGTTCAATGCAAACTTTCTTATGTCGTAGACTAATACCTATCGACATTCAACTGCATATCAGATCATTGACTGCACTTAATGTAGTAATAATATATTATAACAATAGTTGGAATAATTGGCATCAGTTGTCGCCACAACCTTTTAATATATAACACATTTGACAATCATTCTGTCATTTTCAAGCATTTGTATTCTATTTATTCATATGTGTACATGATATGCAAATTATAGCACCTTCATTCATGAAACAAATCCAACATGAAATGGATTTTGGTAATGTTCATCGCTTGGTTCACCTCACTATAGACCAACGTATTAATACATTTGTTCATGAACAGTCATGCTTACATGTAAACACACTTTCCATGAAAAGTCACAACCTTCCAGGTGACACCCTTTCCTAAAAGATCTAAACATTATAAATGTTCAAGAAAGAATAAATCATTTCAGGGAAAGTACGTAAACAACTTTCTAATTTGTAGTTTCATACTAGTCACCACTAAGACAGAACAAGTAATGAATTCACTGACTATCAAATCAATATCCACTAAGTATTAGTGGGGTTCAAAAATTATATCATTTAGACAATACGTTTAACTTTAGCTTTTGTCATGCATAAGCTAAAAGCCCCCACATTTTAAATATTTCATCAACATATCATTTACATATAATCAAATAATGACTATATGATTTGAAGTATTCTTAAAGTAAATACATTTGTTTACAATCATTAAATTTGAAACCATTTGACAATATAATTTGGTCAAATCTCGCATGTCATTGTTTGGGGTGCTTATTTTAGTCCATAAAGAGACTTAACACTTCGACACACCTTCTTTTCTTTTTCAAGAACCACAAACTATTGGTTGTTCCATGTGAACTTCTTTCTCCAAATAACAATTTAAAAAGGGTGTCTTCACATCCATTTGATGGATTTCAAGACCGTATACTGTAGCCAATGCTACTAATATTCATATGTACACAATACTCGTAACCGACGAGTGTATATCAAAATAGTCAAGACATTCTCATTGCCTAAACCATTTGACAACTAATCTTGCCAGCTATTTGTCAATAGTACCATCAACTTTACTTTTCCTTTTGAAAATCCACTTAGAACCCAAAATTTATTTCCTGGAGGAAGATCAACCATTTTTCCAAGTATGATCCGACTCACCATTGACTGCTTCTTTCCGAGGAAGACATAATTTCTTCCAAAGTTTGAAGCTCATTTTCTAACAAGAATGTCAGAAAATCTGGTCCAAAGGAAGTAGTTGTCTTTTGACGTTTACTACGTCTTGAATTCACCTCATTAGGTAAACTTTTCTTTGCTTCTTTCCGAGACCATTTAGATATTTCACTAGACGACTCACTTTTTTTTTATACGGATAAATATTCTTAGAGAATTCAACATTATCTACTTCGATTACCGTAGTAATATGAATGTCGGGATTTTCTGATTTATGAACCAAAAAATGATATGCTTTACTATTTCTTGCACATCCTATGAAAACGTAATCAACCGTTTTCGGTCCAATCTTCACCCTCTTAAATTGAGAGTTTAAAATATTTTAAACTGTTAATGTAATTTTACTGGTTATAATAGGTAGTTTATCTAATTGTAATATAGTTCATGTTTATCCATTGTAATACTTCATCGTATACTTATGAATAACTATGTTATTCTTTTATTGACATCGATCTATTACTTAACCATATTTTAAATTTCTACTACGCGAAGCGCACACATATTTACTAGTTTCTAACAAAAAATGAGAATTCTTCTCTATCTCTCCAGATATTGCTAAACAAATCAACATTCGATAAGGATACTAGTTTATTTTCGGGAAAGAAAATTCTGCTTAGCATGCTTTCTTAGAAATTATTTTTCTACTTAGAAACTGGTACTATTAGACTTAAAAATGAGGCATTTTTAAACATGCTTTATATAGTAAGAAGAATGAACCTAAATAGTTACCCACTCAACCATTTAAATTACAAATAATTGACATATGTATAATATATGTATTATATTTACATAATTCGTTTATAAACGTGGATTATCAGTGTATATAATCAATTTATACTAGCTACAAAAAGTAAATAATAAATTATTAAGAGTCACGTGCACAGTTGTATTAGTTTGTTAACTGCATGTGTGAGCTAGTTAAAATGTGTATATGTATTGTTGCTTCTATGAATGAAAATACATAACTCAACTTCATTTTCTCTTCCTCCTTCTCTCTTTTGTCTTCTCTCTGCTATCTTCTAGAAAGTGCGATGACCTCCAATGAAGGTTCCTCATCTTAATATGGTATCAGAGCATTGATTAGGGAATTGATACTACTTCTTCTACTAAGTTGATTCATAGTTACAAGTTCTAGAAATATCCGCCATGGGAGATACCTTGGCACCTCAAATCGATCATCGCCATCCTCTCTACCTTCAGTCGTCTGATAAACATGGAGCAATTTTGATAGATATCAAGCTCACAAGTCCAGAAAATTACGGATTGTGGAGTAGGTCGATGCGTTTGGTTTTATTGGGGAAAAACAAGTTAGGTTTTGTAGAACGTGTGTGAAGAGCTTGAACAAAGGAGAACTAGCAGATCTGTGGGAGCAATGTAATGTTGTAGTACTTTCACGGATTGGAAGGAGTGTTTCGCAGGTATTATTGCTGAGTATAGTCTATGCATCAGATGCTTCAAAGGTATGGGCGGAGTTCAAGGAAAGGTTTGGCAAACCGAATTTAACCAGATTCTGTCATCTTTCGACTCAAATTGGAACTCTAACTCAAGGTATGGATTCTGTTACTACTTATTTCACTAGAATGAAAGACCTTTGGGATGAACAGTACACCTTGAGACTAGGTCGCGTTTGTAATTGCAAAGAATCAGAACCTTTCTTTGATATATTTTATCAGTAGTATCTAGTGCAGTTTCTTGTTGGATTAAATGAGACTTATGCACATGTTCATAGTCAAATTCTACTTAAAACCCCCTTTACTGATAGTAAATCAAGCATATGCCCTAGTAATACAGGAAGAGAGCCAACGAGCTCTTGGGGTGATCGACCTAACAAGGAACCATTACCCATCTTAGCTGGAAGAGGACAAGTGATGAAAGGAAAGAAACCTGACTTAATTTGCGAACATTGTAGGTATAAGGGACATCAACAAGAAAATTGTTACAAAATTATGGGATATCCACCTGATTTTAAAAGCAAAAAGAAGACAATGGAGGGTACTGGTGATCACGCCCAACTCTAGTCCTAAAAAGGGTAAGCGGTCGCTGCAAATATAATATGGTCTAAAAGTCCGGAGTCGAATCCCACAAAGAACTAAGTTTCGCCATAATTGCTCAATATCGATAAGAAGGCAAGATCGAATAAATTTCCAAGTTATAAAGATTAAGATCCTTATATCTAACTAAATAACTAAGAAACTAAAGCAGTAACTTAACAACTAAAGATACTAAGGGTTGGAGATTAAATTTAGGAGGTCTAGAGTTATGATTTCCCAAAATGTTTGAATTCATCCCGCTATGTTCCCTACAGTTTAGCCTATGTATGGTCTAGTAATCGTGAGAACTTTAGGCATCGTAGTTCTCTCTCGAGAAACTACAACAATTTACTAGACATATTCTCTCGAACTACGCGAGTTGGCTTTATCTAACCGCTCATTATGACCACGTCAATACTTTGTTATTTCTAAACCTACCTTTAAACCCGTTGTATTGATTTCTCACATATGTTAGGAGTGACGTTGTTCAAAAACCAGCTAGATATGTATCATTTCTCAAGCAACACATAATAAATAGGCACAGTCAATCGATGGCCATTCGATCAACTGAAATAAGTTCGTAGTTGAACAAATAGACTAATTCAAAGGTTAAATTATATTAAAACATAACAAGAATTCATCCTCCAAGAGGTTCTATCAAAACTCTAGATAATAAATTAGTTACTCATAAATTCATAACCAACAATAAAAAGTAGGAAGAGGAAGGACAAACTTGTGGTTAAATCTTCCTCCTTGCTCCTAGCGTATTCTTGCCTCATTGGGTGTTGTCTTACCCTAAAGTAGTGTCTCCCCCACCCCCTCAAATTTGCGTTTTAAGATGTATTTATATCACTTAGGTTTGATGAGGGGTGGGATTTTTCAATCCAACTTCGGATGGGAGAAGTTGGAATCCGCGTCTGACTTCACACAACGCACAAACTTTGATGCGGATTCAGCTTTTGAAATTCTTCCATTTCGCGAAGCGATCCGTGCTTTTGCTTCACTTCGCGGTTTTCTGCCTTCACTTTTCTCCCTTTTTTCCGTCTTCGTGCCACACATGAGAATAGACGAGCTCCCAATCCTTCAATTTCTTCTTTTTGTGTTAAATTGTCATCTTTTGATCATTTATCATCCAAACTCGTTCCTACACATAAGAAACGCATAATGAGTATATTTCACTTAAAAAACATGTAATCTCCCGCGACTCACACAAGAAGTAATATGCATATATACTAAAAAATATGCACTTTTCATCATTTATCACCACCCCACACTTAAACTCTTGCTCGTCCTCGAGCAACTTAAAATTAAGCGCATAGGAAAGAAATACCTTTCAAAACATACTCAAGCATCACACCAATGACAACGGTTTATATCAACACTTAGAACTCATCATATGCACTTTTCATACATTTTCTCAAGTTTTAAACTTATGCCAAGATTATTTAAAATATTTGTGTGACTCTTCTAACATCCTAGCCTCAAAAGTTGACTCGACTACATTCCTCTTTCTGTCTTGCTTCTTGTGCAAACTAAAGATACGAGTTCCTTACCAATCCGTTGTAAATCATGTGCCCACACCATCAAAACAAATAGAGTAATCAGTTCGCACACTCAAGTATAATTTAAGGACTCACATAATGAAAAAATTCACTCACTCTCACAAAGAAACTCATGTGCCCCAAAAGCTCGTACCATAGGCTTGCCCGTAATGTAAGACTTTATTAATCTAAGCTTGCAAAGTCTATGATCATGTAGGACTTTATAGGTTGTAACGTAGGCTAAGGGACGGGTAGGATAGATATGGATAATAGTGACTAACTCTCCTAAGCACTTTTAATACAATACACTTTAAACGTTTAAGCACATCCTCTTCATGATCACTCAACATATCGCTACGAAACCGTAAATAATGTAGCCTTTTGACTTTAAGCACATCTACATAAGCACTAGCACATATCTAAGTGAGTTGGAGGGATTTGTTTAAAAAACTTTTCAACACCCTCCATAAATTGGTGTTTCCAGCTAGTAGCTCTCTCTATTCACACATGCACCTTTTTTCCTTTCTATGGTTCCACTCAAAAACTACCCAATCTATTTTTTTTCTTCTAGCAACTTAAGTGCTTTCGGAGGTAAAGGTTCAACAAGATTTCATTAAGAACAATAGGGATTCGTCTTGTAATGTGGGTACCATAGAAAAGCTTTACAGGCTCAAATGAGCTAACAAAGGATAATTTTTATCACCGGTAGGCAAATAGACTGAAGGATCAATCAAAGAAACACCTATATAATTTCCTAAACTCACAAGACTTTATTTCTCTTCGACTCACACACGGGGAAAGTTCTAGACTAACAAGGGATGGCACAGAGTACAACCAAAATCTCACCTCACACAATGCACATGACTTACTAAGGATGACTCAAACCCCACTCTCAAGTTAAAGCAACTAGCACAGTCATGAAATAATCTAAGCACTAGGAAGTAACAACAGGGGTCAATAGACGAGCCCAAGCGTCAAAAGAAACACATATACACTCAAGGCATACAATCACAAGAATAAAGAAGATAATACTCAGTGCAAATGCTCCAGCTCTAAGCCCCAACATAAAACATGTCAAAGAGCATAGATACTCAAGTTCTTCCCATTCTATTATCAGTTGAAATAAAAAAAAATCTTTTTGAATTTTCGTTTAGACTTTAAACCCTCAAGAAAACTGTCAAGGAAGTCTATCACTGGGAGAAGTCCAAAACTTTTTGAAAATTCTACTTTTAAAAAATGGAACTAATTCCCGGTTCAAAGAGTCATCCCTTGGAAAAGAACCGCGGTCATAAGAAAAACAAAGAGGGATTATTTCTACCTAATTTTTTAAAATTTTTTTCAACAAATATAAAATAACACAACTAAACTAGCATAGGAATCCACCCAAACAGTTTCTTCACTCCACACTTAAAATTGTGCATTGTCTCCAATGCACACTCATAAATACAAAAAGGGTAAAAGAAACTCCCAGGTAGGCCATAGGCCGAAGCATTAGCAGCTCATGGGGTACCCAGACTTCTCCCAGGCTTGACCCTTTGTGTGGGCACCCCCACACTAAGTACCAACCATGTGTCTTGTTGTTGCATCCTTCCAATAGCTATGCTTCCCATGCTCCTAAAAAATCAAAAGCGGCACTACAAAAATAATACAATAGGAAAAAAAAAAAACTAAAAAAAATAATAGTAAAGTTGGGTTGCCTCCCAACAAGCGCCTGATTTAACGTCGCGGCACGACATGAATCACTTTCTGCTTCCACTTCGAACTTATGAATTGGACCCCAAGTTTTGATTCAAGCTTATGGTTATGTTCCTGGGGCGGTACAAATTCTTGTGAGCCAAAAATTAAGTAAACTCTCATGCACCTTTTGGCTCTCGACCGAGGAGTGTCACCTTGCCTAGACAACCTTGAAAGTTTCAAAATATAAGGCTCATCTACCTATTCACTTGACTCCATTTTATGCTCATAAGCATCAATTCTTATTTCACCATCTGAACATAATGTAGAGAAGTGTTTGGAATGAGGTATGACACGCTCAAATACCTGAACTTCAAGATTTTCAGCCTCCTCGACACAAATTATACTATAGTCAACTAAATTTGTATTCTCAATGTCCTTGCCTGACTCTAGTATCATTTCTTCAACACTCTCATTATCAAATTCTAGCTGGTTAGAGTGTTGGTGTTCTACTATGGAACCCTCTATTGGCATCTCTATTTGTATCTCTAATGCACACTGCTCCCGGCCACTATCCATACTATTAACTTGTTGAACATTAAAAGCTTCAACCAATTGACTCACTTGAGCCTCCAAGTTGCGAATAGTTGCCTCTTGTCTTTGTATTTGCAGTTGTGCCTCATTATTATTTCCCACAAGGTACCTTAGCATATCCTTAATCTCTTTTAGGTCATCATCCCTGGGTTCTTTGTTCATATTAACTTCATAAGAAAAGGTAGAATCATCATAGTAAGGGGTTGGGGGAGGATAATAAATATAAGCACAACCATGAAAATGATCATCTAGACCACCACACGTATCACACACATTCCACACATAAGATTGAGTTGGTGCACATAACCCACTCTCGAGAATATTTTAATAATTTTGTCATGTGTGGGTTCCTTCACAATATGCATAAAGATCAAAAGTAGAATTACCAACACTTTAACTCCCATAATTCCAAGATGTCATGTTTCTTAAATCAAAAATATAAAAAAAAAACAAAAAAAATTTCAAACTTGACACCAAGAAATATTTACAGCTACAGCTACCCCGTTAGTTCCACGACAACGGCGCCAAAATTTGATCACGCCGAACTCTAGTCCAAAAAAGAATAAGTGGTCGCTGCAAATATAATCTGGTCTAAAAGTTTAGAGTCGAATCCCACAGAGAACTAAGGTTTTGCGATAATTGCTCAATATCTCTAAGAAGACAACCTCGAATAAATTTCTATGTTATAAAGATTATGATCCTTATATCTAACTAATTAACTAAGGAACTAAAGCAGTAAATTAACAACTAAAGATACTAAGGGTTGGAGATTAAATTTAGGAGGTCTAGAGTTATGATTTCCCCAAATATTGGAACCAACCCGCTAGGTTCCCTACAATTTCGCCTATGTATTCTCTATTTATCGTGAGCACTGTAGGTGCCGTAGTTCTCTCTCGAGCAACTACAATAATTTACTAGACATATTCTATCGAACTACGTTAGTTGGATTTATCTAACCGCTCATTATGACCACGTCAAGGCTTTGTTATTTCTAAACCTATCTTTAAACCCGTTGTATTGATTTCTCACATACGTTAGGAGTGACGTTGTTCAAAAACTACCTAATGTTGAACAAATAGACAAATTCAAAGGTTAAATTATATTAAAACATAACAAGAATTCATCCTCCAAGAGGTTCCATCAAAACTCTAGATAATAAATTAGTTACTCATAATAGTATGTAAAACTACAATACTAAAAGTCATAACCAACAATGAAAAATAGGAAGAGGAAGGAAAAACTTGTGGTTAAATCTCCTCCTTGCGCCTAGCGTATTCTTGCCTCCTTGGGTGTTGTCTTACCCTAATGTAGTGTCTCCCCTCCCCCCCCTCAAATTTGTGTTTTAGTATGTATTTATATCACTTAGGGTTGATGAGGGGCGGGATATTTCAATCCAACTTCGGATGGGAGAAGCTAGAATCCGCGTCTGACTTCGCACAGCGTGCGAACTTTGACACGGATTTAGCTTTTGAAATTCTTCCATTTCGCGAAGCGATCCATGTCTTTGCTTCGCTTCGCTGTATTGTGACTTCACGTTTCTCATTTTTCGAGTCCGTCTTCGTGCCACGCATGAGAATAGATGAGCTCTCAATCCTTCAATTTCTTATTTTTGTGTCAACTTGTCATATTTTGATCATTTATCATCCAAACTCATTCCTACATATACGAAACACATAATGAGTATATTTCACTTCAAAACCATATAATCTCCCGCGACTCACACAAGAAGTAATATGCAAATATACTAAAAAATATGCACTTTTCATCATTTTCAACTGGTTTCAGAACCTATGTGAACAACATAACAACTGAGGGAAACAGCTCTGCTGAAGGACAGTCACAAGGTAATTTGTTTTACAGAAGAGAAGTATAAGAAGCTAGTGAGTTTGTTAAACAAATCAACATTATCTGGTGACTGCAAAGTCAATATGGAAGGTATTGTTTCCCTGTTATCCCAAACTTGTGGTATTGAATGGATTATAGACTCAGGGGCATCTCATCATATCACTTCCTGTAAATCAGAACTAATTGACATTAGACAATTAGGGAATCAGGAAGGTAGAAAAGTGCAGGTACCAAATAGTAAGAAGTCACAGATCACTGATATAAGAGATGCAACAACTTTAGGAGGTCAGAGGATCAGAAATGTATTACATGTGCCATATTTCAAGTTCAACCTGCTTTCAGTAGCTAAGCTGACCAAGGACCTTGTTTGTACTATAAAATTCTTTCTTGATTTTTGCCTTCTTCAGGGCCTTTACAGTGGCAATGTGATGGGGATTGGTAGAGAATCTTATGGTCTCTACATTCTCCAAGAACATACAAAACCAGTAGTAGGAGCAACAGTAATAAAGGGGAAACATGACACAAAATTGTGGAACTCAAGACTAGTACATCCCTCCACGCAGACAATGCAACACCTACCTACCTTGAGAAATCTAGCAGATGAGTATGTGCAACAGGAATGTCAAGTATGTCCAATGGCAAAACAACATAGATCAATTTATCCTGTTAGTAGCAGTAAATCAGGCTGTATCTTTCAGCTTGTACATATAGATGTTTGGGGTCCTTATAAGAGGCCTACATATGATAAGAAGCATTATTTTGTCACAATTGTTGATGACTATAGTAGGTACACTAGGATTTTCCTAATACAGTCTAAATGTGAGGTATTGGTTGTATTGACAAATTTCTTCTCAATGATAAAGACAATTTGGCATGAGAGTTAAGGTGTTAAGATTAGACAATAGCACAAAGTTCTTTAATTCTAAATGTAATGATTTACTTTCTAGTCTAGTAGTTGTCCATATACTCCACAATAAAATGGAACTGTAGAGAGAAAATATAGGCATATTCTGTAAGTTGCAAGGGCTCTAAAACTTCGAAGTGCTCTCCTAATTAGATTCTGGGGTGAAAGCATTAGAACTGCAGTCTATTTGATTAACATACTCCCTACTGCAGTACTAAATGGAAAATCACCCTATGAAATGTTGTATGGAAAGGTGCCTAAAATGGAGCATCTAAGAGTGTTTGGTTGTTTATGTTATGCTAGTGTCTTACCAAGGAAAGATAAGTTTGCTGCAAGATCAAAGAAGACAGTATTCATGGGCTACTCAGAAACGCAAAAATGATATAGGTTGTATAATTTGAAGCCACAACTCTTTTTTGTGAGAAAAGATGTGTCTTTTAGAGAGGATATATTTACTTTCAAAGAACAAAGGCATGAAGTTGGGAAGATGACATATTCCTGGTAAATCCTGTAGCACAGAAGGATGTGCCATCAACCAATTCAGAGGAGAATTTTCAGCATAGCCCACCCATTGAGCATCAAGAACGGTTGATCAAGAGGCAACAATTGATACAAATTCAGAAGCAGCACATTCAGAGGCAGATGATATCAACTTAGAGCCAGAGACTGCAAAGGCAACAAAGCATAATTCCAACACAGGTAATGTCAACCTCAGAGCCTACACTCTCAGATGAACAACCTCAACTTGAAACCTTCACAGATGTTCAAACAACAGGGGAACAACCTAATAATTTCAGAAGTGGATAGCAGCAGACCCATTAGAGTGACAAAGCTTCCTACATGGCTAAAGGATTATGTCACTGGGAAGAAGTCTTCAACATCTTATAAATATCCCATCACCAACGATGTGGCATATGATCATCTTTCTCCTACCTATCAGGCATATGTTGGACTTGTTACGCCCCCTATTGAACTAAGAAGCTTCAAAGAAGCAGGTCAAAATGAGAAGTGGGTGGAATCCATGAAACAGGAAATCAGTGCATTGGAAGACAACCATACTTGGGAGATTGTTGAACTCCCATTGGGCAAACAAACAATAGGATCTAAGTGGGTGCATAAGATTAAGTACAAAGCCAATGGAGAGGTAGACAAATACAAGGGTAGGTTGGTGGCAAAGGGATACACACAACAAGAGGGCTTGGACTATCATTAAACGTTCTCTCCAGTTGCCAAAATGGTAACCGCGAGGACAGTTATAGCACTAGCAGCCTCAAAATATTGGGAGTTATCATAAATGGATGTCAATAATGCCTTTCTACAAGAAAATGTATTTGAAGAGGTGTACATGGATCTCCCACAGGGTTTTCACGGACAGGGGGAGTACAAGGTGTGTAAACTTCTCAATCACTATATGGTTTGAAGCAGGCTTCACGACAGTGGAACATCAAACTTACTGATACCTTGACAGGTGCATGCTATAATCAGAGTTCCTATGATCACTCTTTGATCATAAAAAAGGTTGGTAATGATATAGTCATTATCCTAGTATACGTAGATGACATCCTCATCACATGTAGCAACAAGGAATTAATTGAGGAGGTTAAAGACACTTCATAACAAGTTCAAGGTGAAGGATTTGGGACAATTAAGATATTTCTTAGGGATTGAGGTATTAAGATCACAATCTGGGATCTTACTCAACAAAAGGAAATATGCTTTAGAGTTACTAGTTGACATTGGCCTTAGTGGATCCAAACCTGCTACTATACCTTTAAAGATGAATCTCAAACTCACCACTGTTGAGTATGACACTCATGTGGGAAAGTCTGATTATGAACAATTGAAGGATATTATTAGTTATCAGAAGCTACTGGGAAAATTGCTCTATTTGACTATTACTAGACCAGACATAAGTTTTGCAGTGCAAGTACTGAGCCAATTCATGTAGCAACTCAAACTATCACATTGGAATGCAACCTTAAGGTTGATCAAGTATATAAAGGGGTCACCTGGACAGGGAATACTCTTGAAAAGAGGTTCAAACATAGGACAATTAGAAGCCTTTTGTGGCTCAGATTGGGCTACTTGTCCAAACATAAGGAGGTCAGTCACTGGATATGCAATCAAGCTAGAAGATTCTTTAATATCCTGGAAGTCCAAGAAGCATTAGACTATAAGCAGAAGCTCAGATGAAACTGAGTATAGAAGCACGACAACAACAGTAGTTGAAATAGTCTGGCTAGAAGGACTACTACGGGAGTTAAATGTTGAAGTATCAAGGCCAATTACATTGTATAGTGATAGCAAGGTGGCCATGCAAATTGCAGCAAACCCAATCTACCACGAAAGAACAAAACATACCGACATTGATTGTCATTTTATTAGGGAAAAGATCAAGAATGGGCAGATACATCCAGAGTACATGGGGAGCAAACAACAATTGGCAGATTTATTCACCAAAGGATTAGGAGCATCACAACATCATTATCTGTTATCCAAGCTAGCTAGGAGTGTTAGATGTATACCACCCTCCAGCTTGAGAGAGAGTATTAAGAGTCACGTGCACAGTTGTATTAGTTGGTTAAGTGCACGTGTGAGCTAGTTAAAATATGTATATGTACTGTTGTGTTGAGTTGTATTTGGGCCATTTTATTTATCTGTTGTGTTTCTTTTATTAGATATGTAATTAGTTAGCCCAAATCCTAGTTAGACTTAGTTAGGCCCAATCTATAAATACTTGTACAGTTATACATTTTAGACTAATGTAAAAGTCTAGATATTTCTATTTCATCTGCGGCGTGTCTCAGACGACATTCTTCTCTGTTTCACATTTGTTTCGATCGCCGGAATTCACTATAGATTCCTGCTCGGAATTCTGATTTCTAACATGTTGCTTCTGTGAATGAAAATACAAAACTCAATTTCATTTTCTCTTCCTCATTCTCTCTACTATCTTCTAGAAAGTGCGATGACCTCCAATTGTCTTAAATCTTAACATAAATCCAGTTAGCTACTTGTATAAAGATCCTTTATATTAATTATCCTCTCTTTTAATTATTCATAATTTGTAATTACCTTAAAAGATTATTTTACAATTTGTAATATTTTAACTAATATTTTAACTACGTACAGATATTTTAATATCTTGTAATATTAAAAGATTCTGTAATGAAATTTTATAGCTTTCTCTTAATGGAGAAGTGTATTGTCGTCATATAAATGTAGTGTTCTTTCTTCTATAAGAGTGATGTCCAAATTAGTTTGTGCTACGATTAATCGGCTGTGTACTTCCTTAGATCAATGAGAAGATAAATAACTTTACCCTTATTTATCTTTACTGGGATTTGAACACTAATCAATATGGTGTCATTTTGTTTTATTGACCGCTAGCTAGTCGCACAAAGTAAGGGCTTTCTTAGATGCATTGGAACTAAAGTCTCGATTATATATTTTGTCTTTCAGATAATACGAGCTTATAATTTTAGGTTGATCCACATTAACCGTAAATTGCTCCGGATGGAAAATTTCACATGAGAACAACTGGACTCTTTACTTTTTAATTTTATAATAACTTATATTTTAATTTACAACTAACTAGCCCAATAATAATAGGTTAATACTGAACATTCAACTCCAATAGGTTTTCGTAAATTACTATTTAACTTTTAAAAGAGATTGCTCAAGCTTTTAAGTTAATTTTCGAATCAATAATTGTGACTCAAATATTAGTTCAACAAACCAAACACATTTGGGTGGTGAAAATTAGATTTTTGAAAAGTTTAAATATGTGGATTTAAATTTCGAATTTGATTTTGTGAGAAATTAGGAGTGGGTGTCATTTAGACTTGTTAGAAATAGTATAAGGGGGTTGTATATAAAATTTGAAGTCATTTAATGGAGATATGGACTGGTTTTGAACAAGAATTGCAACTGAAAATCGTGGAAGAAGTTCGTCTACAAACGCTTGTATAAAGTGTATAATAGTTTATAAGATGTGTTTATACACTCATATACACTATTGTACAAGATTATACATAATTATACAAAAAGCTGACTTAGTCTTCTTCCTTGCGTCTTTTCTGAAAATTAACTCAAATCTTGCTCAAATATACTCCAAATCACTTCAAATTTAAATTTTGAATTCCTTTTGATATTTTCAATCAATTAGAACAACACTCAATCCAAACAACTAACAAACTAAAAAAAACCTATTTTCGAAAGCAAAGCTTTGAATGACCTTCAATGGTGGACTTCTACTTTTTATTTTCTTATATTGCAACCAGGTGACATAGGAGGAGAAGCAGTAATGGAGGATGGCCCCTTGAAGCATGCGTATAAGATATGAGAAGAAGAGAGAGTGAAAGCAATGGTTGTGAGAACACAGATTTAACTACACAACTTTTAGAAGCAATGGTTGTAAGAACACATATTTTAAATTTACTAGTGCTTTCAAAATATGTACAATATAAACTAGGTCGGATAAAACTTAAAAACATGAAATATTTTATTGTTATGGTGTGAAGTCATGTGTCTTTCTATAGTTAAACTCGTACAGTTCGAGCAAATTTTCTACTTTTGTTTTCTGCATATTTTTTACTTTTGTTTTCTGCATGGATATTATATATGTATAGTGTAAAATTTAAGTTGTTCGAATGACATACCACCTTAAGGTTGTTTTTGAATTTTCAAGTTTAATGTGTAAATGCGGAAAATTGAATGTGAACTTTTCTCTTCTTATTGTCCTCCATTAAAACTTTGTCCATAGACAAAAAGAAGCTTTCTACAACGATATAAAATATAATTTGAAGAAACATAAAAAGGTGGGAGATGAAGAAAGGATATAGTGAGTTGGTTGTGGCATGGGTTAGACCTATTTTCATTTTACCCTTACTATCGGCATAAAGTATGTTGCGTTTTTATTAGGGGGTGTGAATGGGAAATGGAAGAGACACCTCTTGGATTGCACTTCTTCATCTCACCTTTTCATTGGGGTGTGAATAGGAAATGGAAGAGCCACCTCTTGAATTGCACCTCTTCATCCCACCATTTTATTGTCTATAAATAGAGAGGCTTAGCCTCATTTTCCACCGCTAAAAAATCTGAAATTTCTCTCATCTTATCTATATTGTTGCATTATTTTCAAATATACATAAGTGTCAAGTGTGATTTGCTCCGTCTATTGAGTTCGCTGAAATTCTGTAATTTCGAACAGAATAGTTATTCCGTTCTATCCTGGGAGGAATTAATCCAAAACTTGGGCAACAGTGAAGGGATTAAATTTCTTAAGGACACATAAGCAACTTGCGGGCTTGAAATTATTTTTCTGTTTTGTTTATTAAATGAATGTTTCTCTGTTTCTCTGATTTTCTGATTTCGAACACGGATTATCAACAATCTTAAGGAATTTAATTGTTTTTATTAACTTTTTCTGTGTTCGTCTTAAAATGTGTTTGTCGGAGACTAAACAAGAAAGAGATCTTCTGTATGAAGAAGAAAAGAGATAATATTAAAGAATATTTAGTTGCATAGAATAAATTTTCTTTATTGCGGACATCACTAAGAAAGGATTTCCAAGACAGAGACATGACGAATAAATCAGATCGAACGAAAGGCACATTCTTTCCTTGCGGTTCAATTGTGAGAGTAAGTTCCTTGAAACTATAGTTGCCGTGAAACTTGCTATCCTTGGCCATGTGGATATTGTTGCCAAGCAAGATAAAATATGTTACTCTGGTAGAAATTGAGGAAAGGTACAGTTGTTTACTTCCGATTTCCATCAGGGAAAAGCAATGTTTGAAACCATGGGGATGTTCTACAAAGTGAGAAAGGTCGTTGCAGTATAGTTCTACTTCACTGAAAAATAAATTGCGAAGGTGAACTTTAAAATGTGTCCTGAAATATTAATTAAGATGAAGAAGAATGACATGTCTTCTTTGATTCCAAAAAAATCATTTACGTTGGATGTCAGTTGCCAACGTTTTTCTATCATAACTTTGGAGGGAAGTCATTACTAAATAGAGAAATACACTGTTAAGGCGATGTAATTCAAAAAGAAAGCGACTTTCTCCAATTTAGACCTAAAGGATGTGACTGAACGTCCTATTTTCTCAAAATATAATTGAGAAAATGAAAATATGATTTTGTTGTCAAAGGATATTAAAAAGATATTTATGGAGGACAAAATCAACTTGAGAAAAATGGATAAAGGAAAAAGTTGCAACAGAGAAATGCTGGTTCTACTTTCTTATTCACTTGATATATGTTTATCATGTGCTGATCTCAATGTATATTTTATTTGTATGCCATAAAATATACTAGTTGGTATAAAATTTGATAGCATACATGAAATTATCTGACATTATTTTTAAGATTGTAAGATATGAAGTAATCCTAAGATGAAAATAGCAATTCACGGAGATCGGAACTAAAAGAAAAAGAATTATCCATTATTTTTAAATAAAAAACTAAGATCATGAAATGCGTTAATAATATCTCCATATACATATATAAAAAAACTGAAAGTCCGGCAAAAAATATATTGTATACGGTTAAAATCGATCACACCCGATTTTACAGGTTCGAGGGTGTGCCTTGAGAGATGGACAATATCGAAGCAAGTTCAGGCTCGAAGAACACGAAGACTGAGGGATCGAGATCAGGCTAAATCGATACCAAAGTAACGGAATCACGAGATATCCGCAATCGAGCACCAATCTCGGCGAGAATCTCGGAATTGGCAGAACCATTAACGGTTATTGATATCAATCATGTATTTTACTTTCGAAATTAGAGTTACACCTTATTTAGGATTCCTCTACTATATAAAGAGGAACCCTGTTCATTTGTAAGACAATCATCATACACAATTATCATACATGCAATCACTGATAAATAACAAAGACTCTGCTCTTAATTCACTCTTAACTCTCTACTGTTCTTATTGTCCATATTTACTTTTATTGTTCTTGTGGCTCTTAACGGTCGATCTCGACACTATTCCAAGCCTAGGTCGATAACTTGCAAACGAAACTAGTTTGATCTATACAATCATTTAATTCCTTTATTTATTTATGTGATGACCTAAAAGGCCATTCCTTATTTTATAAGTCAAAACTGTATTCCGAAATCTTGAAAACCTCCTTTTGTCTCACCTTGTTTTGCGTGCGCAGTCCGGGCGTATATCCGGAAAGTTTTTATATGAAAAACTGAGAAAAATGCTAATTTTGCCTTTAAAATTGAATTTAAGTTGACTTCGGTCAATATTTTGTGTAAACGGATCTGGACTCGTGATTTGACGGTCTCAGAGGGTCCGTAGGGAAATATGGGACTTGGACGTATGCCCGAAATTGAATTTTGAGGTTCCATGCCCGAGAAATGAATTTTTGAAAGAAATTATTTTACTGAAAATATAAGAACTTTGGAAAATTTGATTATATTTAAAATTGACAGTATCAGGCCCGTATTTTAGTTTCGGAGCCTGGTACAGGTTTAATATGATATTTGAGTTGTGCCTGTAAAATTTTGTAAGAAACAGAAGTCATTTGACGTGATTCAAATCCGTAGTTGTGAAATTTGAAACTTTGAAAGTTTTGAAAATTTTCTTTGATTTCTATGCTAAATTCGTTGTTTAAGATGTTATTTTGGCAATTTGATCGCACGAGTAAGTACGTAGGATGTTTTTGAGGTTGTGTACATGTTTGGTTTGGAGCCCCGAGGGCTCGGGTGAGTTTCAGATAGGTTTCGGGGCGTTTAAACTTGGAAAATCACAGCCGGTGCACCAGTCTGTGAAGCTGCGAGACCGCATGTGCGAGACCGCATGTGCGCATCCTTGGGTCGCAGCTGCGAGACCGCATGTGCGCGTCCTTGGGTCGTAGGTGCGGTCCAGCCCAGTTTCCCCTCCCCTCGCAGATGCAGACCTTTTTCTACAGAAGAGGTTCCGCAGGAGCGGATATTCCTCCGCAGGTGCGATCCTCAGTGACCTTGCCCATTTCCGCAGGTGCGACCATTTTTCTAGGGCAGTGTGTGTTTTAAATTAGAACTTCAGCCGTTTCTTCTTCAACTCTTCACAATAATAGAAGACTTATGGCGATTTTCTCAAGAGATTGTCTTCCCAAATCATAGGTAAGTGTCCACTAACTAATTTCTTTCAACTTTCTAATATTTTTCATCAATTATCATCAAGAATTCTAGGGTTTTAAGGGTAGAAAATTGGGGATTTGGGTAGAGAGGGCTTTTTGAATAATTGGAATTTAGACTTCGTTTTGGGGTCGGATTCTGAAACTAATTACATATTCGGGCTCGTGGGTGAATGAGTGATCGGATTTTGGTTCGAACTTCGTATTTTGACCAAGCGGGCCCGGGGTCGATTTTTGACTTTTTGGAAGAATGATAGAAAACTCATAATTAAGCATTGGGGTTGAACTATTTAGCATTTATTGATATTATTAAGCTAATTATGTCTAGATACAATTGAATTGGAGGCGAATTCTAAAGGGAAAGCGGTAATTGAGGCTTGAGTTGGTCGTGGAATTCGAGGTAAATGTTTGGCTTAACCTTAGCTTAAGGGAATATGTGTAGTGTCCTATTTGCTACGTGTTAGTATCATGTTCAACGTATAGGTGAGGTGACGAGTACCTATACGTTGGTGTCAAGCATGCTCGTGAGTCGAGTATTATGATTTATGTGATTTTTCGTTGAGTATTACTTGAGTTTCACTTTATAGTTATCCATGTTGGTTGAAATTCCTTGATATTGATCATTTTTGAGTACTGGTTCCAATTGAGAATTTTTATGTGAAGTTATGTACTAAGTGAGATTGGTTATAGCTGTTTCCCTTGCCGGGATGGTTTGATTGTACTGTTGGCTCCCTTGCCGGGACGTTATGGATTTATTATTGTTGTTTATATTGTTGATTTTCCTTGCCGGATTGATGTTATTGTTTTGTTTGGGTGAGGAAGAGTGTAAAGAACGAAGGGTGATGCCATGTATGATTTATTGTGAGGATGAGAGTAAAATCACGAAGGTTGATGCCGTGACATACTATGAAATTAAAAGCACGAAGGGTGATGCCATGCCGTTTCTTTTGATTTATTGTGAGGATGAGAGTAAAAGCACGAAGGGTGATGCCGTGCATTTCTATTTATTGCTTGGTGAGAATGAGAGTAAAAACACGAAGGCTGATGCGGTGTACTTGTTTTGTGTTGCTATTTGGTTGTCGTGTCCTAGCCTCGTCACTACTTCGCTGAGGTTAGGCTCGACGCTTACTCAGTACATGGGGTCGGTTGTACTGATGCTAAACTCTGCACATTTTTTATGCAGATCTCGGTACAGGGCCCTACGGACCTTAGAGTGAAGCGGATACCTTCCGTCCATTTGGAGATTCCGAGGTAGTCCTGCAGGCGTCCGCAAGCCTTGGCGTCCACTCCTACTTTATATCCATTATGTTCGTCCTTATTCTGAGACAGATGTATTTATTTTGTTCAGACCTTGGTATGTAGTATTCATAGACAGTCCGTGAAATTGTGACACCAAAATTCTGGGAGTGTTTATTATGGGTTTCGCAATAGTATTTAAACAAGTTGTTAGACTTTGAATTATTTCACACTCTTAGTTCCGTTGATTTCGTATATTACCTGTTTGCTGCTAATGATAAAGGAATAATTTAAACAATTATTAACGTTGGCTTGCCTAGCGGGTTCAACATTAGGCGCCATCACGGTCCCGACGGTGGGAAATTTGGGTCGTGACAAGTCGGTATCAGAGCACTAGGTTGCTTAGGTCTCGCTACAGAGTTTAGGAATGACTTCACATCTGTTCATCTTTGTCGTGTGATTTGAATTCCACTGAATTTCTACTCTATTCTCTCATAGATGGCGAGAATACGTGCTTCTTCATCCACTGATCAGCAGCCCGAGTCTCCAGTTGCAGCTCCAACATGGGGCCGAGAACGAGGCCGTGCTAGAGGCCGAGGCAGAGGCAGAGCTCAGCCCAGAACAGCAGCCCCAGTGGCAGAGCCTCAGATAGAGTTTGCTGGCGAGGTTCCTGCCCAGAAAGTCCCGGATGGGCCAGCTCAGGTTCTGAGGGGTTCATTGCTACCCCGGTACTCCAGGATGCTCTAGTCCGTCTAGTTGGCCTCATGGAGAGTGTCGCCCAGGCAGGTTTACTTCCTGCAGCACCTGCCATCTCTCAGGCTGGGGGAGGAGCCCAGATTCCCGCTACTCGCACTCCGGAGCAGATGGCTCCTCAATTTCAGACTCCAGCAGCTCAGACAACTGGGGTAGTTCAGCCGGGTGTTGTGGCTCAGACCGGAGATGGACCAACTATGTCTGCTGATGCTTTGTGGAGGTTGGACAGATGCTTCAAGCTCTTCACTACAACTTATAGCGGTGCATCTTCAGAGGATCCCCAAGATTATTTGGATAACTGTCACGAGGGTCTACGGAACATGGGGATAGTGGAGACCAATGGGGTCAACTTTGCTACTTTCCGTCTGTCAGGTTCCGCCAAGACTTGGTGGAGAGATTATTTTCTGGCTAGACCAGCTGGGTCACCGCCTTTGACTTGGGCCCAATTCTCCGAGTTGTTTCTGGAGAAGTTTCTTCCTATCACACAGAGAGAGGATTATCGGAGGCAGTTTGAGCGTCTCCAGTAGGGTTCTATGACAGTCACTCAATATGAGACCAGATTCATTACCTAGGCCCGTTATGCTATTATGATATTTCCCACCGACCGAGAGGGTGAGGAGGTTTATTGAGGGACTAGCGCAGCCGATCAGACTGCAGAAGGCTAGGGAGACAGGAAGTGATATTTCCTTCTAGGATGCGACCAATGTGGCCAAACGAGTTGAGATGATTCTATTATAGGGGAGTGGTCAGGGGTCTGACAAGAGGCCCCATCATTTTGGCAGATTCAGTGCTTCCTCATCTGGAGGCAAGGATTCTTTTGGTAGGGCCACCCTCCTAGGCTGTTTCAGTCAGCACTTCAGGTTTCTCGCAGTGCTCCAGGTGGTCATGGTTATCATGCGCAGTATTCCGATCAGTTGCCCTACAGTGCACCACCAGCTCCTATCAGTGCACCGCCGCTCCAGAGTTTTCAGGGTGGGTACTCAGGTCGTCAGTATCAGTTTCAGGGCCAGCAGTCTCAGCATCCGAGATCCTGTTATACTTGTGGTGGTCCGGGGCACATTGATAGATTTTGCCCTCGAGCCTCGAGCATTTCTCAGCACCAGGGTTCTCGTGCCATGGTACCAACACCAGGTGTTCCACCACCCGCTCAGCCAGCCAGAGGTGGGGGTCGAGGTGTTAGAGGTGGAGGTCAGACAGTTAGAGGTGAAGGCTAGTGTATTGGTAAAAAGAGCTTCACACGTGTAACAAATGTGGTGACTCAGCAATCTATGTGGAATAATGAAAACATGACAACTGGACAGGACTCTATGAAGAGGTACGGGGCAAAGAAGCACGGAATAGCACACCCACGGGGTAATTAGCTACGGGAATCTCAACTTGATTGAGTAGATGAAGAGACACGGTCAAAGTGAATCCGGGCAGAATAAAGGGCAGATTCAGAGATCTTCAATTAATGAGCCAGACGTTACACGACCTTCACGCAACAGTTACGGTTAATCATTGTAACGTTACATTAATGTCATTATTAGTCATTAATGATCAATCACTGAAAATGGTAGACGTTATATTAAGAAATTCCCTATATAAGGGAGTAAAATACAACTTGTAAGACACATTCGAACTACTACGGCAATACATTTACTTTTTGTGCATCTTATTAGTTTCCATTTACAAGTTTAGCAAAGAATCCAATTCTTTGGTTAAACAAATTGGTTCCGTTACCGGGAATCTGATAATCTTTACTTTCAAATTATATCATTTGAATCATGTCGAACGTCGATGACAATAATCAATAGAGAATTGGAACTCCAGTTCCATCACCTTTAGGAACCCCATGGGGCTCAAGGGAGAATTCCCCAGATAGATCCACGGCTCAAAACAATAATAACAACGTAAATGAACAAACATGATACAAGATTAGGTGAAGCAAATGGTTGGTGAATATGTGACTCAAGCTCTACAAGCTTTTATGAGAGGATTACCAGCTGCATCACCTGCGCCACTTCCTAACAACACTGCAACTATGGAAAACCCACAATATGGGTTAGCAAACTCAGGAAGTGGAGGCGCTCTAAACGAATCCCTCGAAACAAGACTAGGTATGTCCAATAACCCAGAGTTACAATCTTTATTATTAACCTTGCAGAAACAGGTGAAGGAACAAAACGATCGAATCGAACAAATTCCTGGAGTACCACCTGTTATCAAAGGCATTGACGTTGATAGATATTCTCAACAACCTTGGAAGCCAAGTGCAGCGCCC
Organism: Nicotiana undulata; assembly: GCA_005239495.1. Classification (NCBI taxonomy): domain Eukaryota; kingdom Viridiplantae; phylum Streptophyta; class Magnoliopsida; order Solanales; family Solanaceae; genus Nicotiana; species Nicotiana undulata. The sequence goes on along the minus strand of ML272060.1, from coordinate 70,318 downwards.
CTGCCTATTCCCAAGAAATTCATAATGCCTGATGTTCCTAAATATGACGGGACAACTGACCCACGCGACAATGTGACTGATTTTACCACCGGAGTGAAAGGCAATGACTTGACAAAGCAAGAAATTGAGTAAGTCTTGGTTAAAAAGTTTGGAGAAACACTTACTAAAAGAGCGTTAACCTGGTATTCTCTTCTCCCTGAAAATTCTATTGATTCTTTTGCTGAGCTTGCAGATTCTTTTATAAAAGCACATTCCGGTGCGCAAAAAGTCAAAAAAAGAATAGAGGATATATTTAAAATAAAACAAGGAGACACGGAGCTACTTCGTGAATTTGTAGACAAGTTTCAACGAGAAAGGATGTTGTTACTAAGGGTACCTGATAATTGGGCAGCCATGGCATTTACAAGCAATTTAAATGATAAAAGCTCAGAAGCCACAAGAAGACTCAAGGAAAGCCTGAGAGAATTCCCGGCTACGACATGGAACGATGTCTATAACAGTATAGTTCCAAGTTACGTATAAAAGAGGACACCATCGCCCAAACAAGGGCTGAAGATCGCACTAGTTCCAGACGGTCCAAGCCAGAAAAAAGGACAGGTAAAAACAGGTACGACCCTTATATGGGACCTTCGGGACGAGAAAATTGTCCCAGATTTGAAAACGCCCGTTCAGAATATAGACCATCAAAAAGAGATACGGGCTTATCCTCATTAAGATCCAGAAAGGATCGCGATGAATGAAGCAGAGGTAGTACAAGAGTTGGAGATCAAAACTTCAATGTAAGTACTTCTGAACTAATCACAGTACTGAGAAATATGGGCGATAAAGTCCGGTGGCCCAAAGAAATGAGGTCAGACCCAAATAGAAGAAATCCAGACTTCTGGTGTGAATTCCATAACGATCATGGACACAGAACTTTAGATTGCAGATTTTTGCAAGGTGAGGTAGAACAATTATTAAAACAGGGCTATTTAACAGAATTGTTTAGTGAAAAAGGTAAACATGCATATATGAAGAACAGGTAGGAGGCCCCAAAACCACCATCTCCAAAAGGAACGGTCAATGTGATACACGGAGGTGAACAAATTAATTTGCAAAAGAACCACAAAATTCACAATTACACACGGAAGCGGATTCGTGAAGACTTGGAAGCAGATAGTATATCATTAGATGATGCAGATAACAATGGATTAATGCTTCCACACAATGACGCGCTGGTAATATCCTTACTTATACATGACACTAATGTAAAAAGAGCGTTGATTGATCCAGGTAGCTCAGTTAACATTATCCTATCAAGAGTTGTGGAAGAAATGTTAATGGAGGATCAAGTAATCCCAAGAGCACGAGCCTTATCTGGTTTTGACAACTCTACCGTCATAACAAAAGGGGAAATTGAACTTAGTACTTATGCAGAAGGAGTAATAAAAAATACTCGGTTCCAAGTCATTGATAGTGACATGGCCTACAACGTAATCATGGGGAGGCCATGGATACATGACATGAAAGCAGTGCCATCTACCTTGCATCAGGTAATTAAATTCCCTTATGAATGGGGAATTCAACAGATTTGAGGCGATCAACAAACCTCAAGGAATATAAATTCTGTGGGACACTATGCAATAAAGAAGAAGCGGAAAAATCAAAAGGTACGGAGAAAACTGTTACTCAAACAGGTACGGAGAAAACTGTTGCTCAAACAGGCACGGAAGAAGTTATTGCCCAAACAGACATGGATTCCAGACCTGATGTCATTCAAGATCCAGAAGAAGACGAACACATCAAAACAACCACGGAAGAGCTCGAAGCTATTCCATTGTCTGAACAAAAGCCTGAACAGAAAGTTCACATAGGCACGAGGCTAAGCCCCAGCCAAAAGGTAAGTTAATTGATTATTTAAAAGCTAATGCAGATTGCTTTGCATGGTCCCATTCAAATATGACAGGTATCCCGCTAGAAGTGATGACTCATAAGCTAAATGAAGATCCATCCTTCGTACCTGTCAAGCAAAAGAAAAGAAAGTAGGGACCATTCAAGAACCTATTGATTGATGAAGAGGTACAAAAACTCTTGCAAATTGGTTTAATACGTGAGGTAAAGTACCCTAATGTCAAGACCCGAAATCCCACCTTTCAGGCCGTGACTGCGTCTAACGTTGAACCCGCTAGACAAGCCAACGTACACAACACCTTGACATTTTAAAACAACCTAACAGCAATAAAGCAATATTCTTTCACCTTTACTGGAATAACCAGAACCACTTCAAAGTTTTACAGCACAAATGTAATAATACTCCGAAAAATGCATAATGAAATGATAAAGATAACAACATCGCAAAATCCCAAAAATCGGGGTGTCACAACCTCACAGACTGTCTATAAGAATGCTAAACACAAGTCTGCAAGGAAATACAGTATTGTCTTTAGAACGGAAGAAGAAATAAGACAATAAGATACTAATATCAGGAGAGACTCCAGGGCCCACGAACGCCAGTGGTATACCTTGAAGCTCGATGTGGACTGAAGGTGATTCCCTCAGAGCGGTCCACGGGGTCCGGAAGCGGGATCTGCACAACATAGAGAAGTGCAGTGTAGTATCAGTACAACCGACCCCATGTACTGAGTAAGTGCCGAGCCTAACCTCGGCCGAAGTAGTGACGAGACTAGACTTAGAAATAACGTTCACCTGTCCTATTCTACAACACAAAATACAGATACCAAAGCAAGGAAGAATAACAGTCATATACGGGGAACGAGAGCAGATAAAGGGAAAAACAATAAAATAGAGCAGTTAATTAACACCAAATAAGAAGAGAAACGATTCACCGAAAACTGATAAAGGTATGAATGACATGTCTGAATGATAACAATGGCACGACATCACCCTTCATGCTTTTACTCTCTTCCTCACCAATGCAATGTATGTTGTAATCAATGTAATCATGGCACGACATTAACCTTCGTGCTTGCAATAAATGTTAACATGGCACGGCATCACCCTTCGTGCTTTACTCTCTTCCTCACACTGTAATAAATAAATATGAGTGATATGAATGAATGGCACAGCATCACCCTTCGTGCTTTACTCTCTTCCTCACATTTCAATAAATAAATAATGAATGAATGAATGAATGGCACGACATCACCTTCGTGCTTTACTCTCTTCCTCACATTACAATAACTAAATCACCCTTCGTGCTTTACTCTCTTCCTCACATTGCAATAACTAAATCACCCTTCGTGCTTTACTCTCTTCCTCACATTGCAATAACTAAATAATGAATGATATGAATGAATGGCACGACATCACCTTTCTTTCTTTACTCTCTTCCTCACCCAAGTAATATTAACAATAAATAACAACTTGGCAAGGAAATCAAATACCGAACTATCAAATCATAACCACCCGATATGGGGAATAACAACTAAAATCAACACATTTTCCCGGCAAGGGTCTCAGCTATAACCAAACAACTCAATACATATATACTGTATACTTGGATCCTCAATTGAACCAACATTTCATAATCTCTACGACCGGTACATCAACCACAATCAACTACTTAAGTAGAGGCAATTACATATTCTGATGAACATTGAGGAAATACCTGAATTTTCATCAAAATAGACTCACGGGCATGCTTGACTCACAATGTATAGGTACTCGTCACCTCACCTATACATTGAACATGATAGGCACATAACACATAACATACAATACCTAATCCCTCAC